>JANHFR010000648.1:637640-649118 GCA_032468015.1 Mimophis mahfalensis | reverse complement strand
AGAGAGAGAGAGAGAGAGAGAGAGAGACTGAGAAAGAAAAAAGAGTGTTAAAACCAAACTGTACATGGCATAGTTCTGGCAGGACAAGAATAGAGGCCTTGTTTTAATGTGTATGTCTTTCCTCAATACTATATGTCAGAATCATGGAAAGCAGGTCCCATAATCCCAGAACACTAGAAGCTATCAATAGTCACTCACAGAAAGAAACTCACTTTGCAAATCTTCAAAGACATTCTCATTCCAATGATTGTTCTTTGTGATCCAAATTTTGGCACTGAAAATAGGCTGCCAGGTAATGTTAACTGCAAATGTACTAGTGCACTTAAATGTACCTAAATTAAGAGTAAATGACAGCTGGAAGGATAGTGAAGCTGTAGTACAATCTTTTATGCTTTCCAATTGTAGAATTAAGCAACAGACAACCATGTTTCACAATTCCATTCTCAGGAATGCTTGAAGAAGTGCTCTTTTTACATAATTTTTAACTTCTCAAAGAATTAATATATTTTGCCTATTGCTTTATGCAGTACCGATATCTTGCCTCTTGCATAATTCAGATTCAAGTTATCTATTCATCAGCTGAGAAAGTAAAACTTTTAATAAATAATTGGTTCTGGGTAAAAGCAAACAGAGATAGAGAAGCTCTTTTTATCCCATTTACCTAATAACTTTGATTTTTATAGAGCTTCATGCTGAATATACAAAATAAATACCTCGTTTAGCACTTCTTTCCTGAGGGGGAAAAACATTTTTAACAAAGAGGAAGGAGACACAAGGAGGAGAGCAGTGAAGCAGAGATACAATCTTTGGAAGTTGGATGGCATACAATTATTATTGTTATTATATGCACAACAGTGTAAAATTACAGCTGCCAGTTCTTTAGCTGGTGTTGGCCTTCATATAAATTGAGTTCTTCCTAAGAACCTAGGATGTCCTAATGCATTGTAATATAGAGGATCCAAGCAGTATGGCCTTTTGTAATTGACAGATGGACAATTTGTCAACACAGAGGTTTTCTCCAAGATATACTCCAAGGTATAGCACCCAGTGGGCCGATAACTAGAGACCACCACGACCAGTTTATGCCATAATCTTTCAACGTTTATTTTCAGATTTTGATACTTTGTGATCTTTTACAGTTCTTTGTCTCCTATTCTACTGTCCCCTGGCATAGCCACTTCAATTATCTACAATTTCTTCTTTCAACCACAGTTAAGTCTGGTTTGTTCTGAGCCATGATTTTATCAATTTGTATTAGCAAATCCCACAACATTTTAACCTGCTTATTTTCAGCTACCTCAACTCTATGTTCCCACCAATTTTTCATTACTGCTACATGATAATTTTTACAGTTATTCCAGGTGACTGTTATGTTATGATTGATAATAGTTGCATGATCTTCTTACACAAGCTGATAATATGATCTATTGTTTATTCTGCTTTTTTGCACAGTCGCAATTTTTGGTCAAGCCATCAGTTTCTTTTCCTTTTTTTCATGTTCCAGTTGTAAGCCATTGCCAGGTTTTACCTTTACCTCCTTTCACCTTGTAGAAGTTGTCCATGCAATGCTTTTCCTTGCCAGCATTGTGTTCTTTTTATTACAGTATTGCAATATTCATGTTTTGTTTCCTGTACATTCAGTAAGTTCCAATTTTTAACTTTCATCAATGATTGTTCTTGGCTGTTTTCTACACAATCAGCCAATGCATGTTTTTCTTCTTTGACAGTTTGACTTGAAGTACACCTCTATCTCTATTTCTTTAGGGCAGGTATAATCTATCAATATCACCACAGGGATTCGATGCATAATGAATACTCATCACTTTTCTTATTTTCAGGTCCAAACTGTTCAGTACATCTTGCATGCAGTTAATAATTCCTATCACAGATATGGCTCAAGTATTGATGGTTTTGATGGTGTGTCCACTATTAACTTTTATCTTTAGATGTTTTGTCATTCTTCAAATGTACTCTTTACTAATCACCTTTTTACCTTATCCATACTTGACATTATCCAATGTAAAATGCTCAGACTTGCAGGCTTTATCCAGATAGAACTTGTTTGACCATTTGGCATTTCAATTCCATTACTGTTCCTGATATAACCTTGAATTGTTCAGAAAACAGTCTCTATTTGATATAGAGCAGAAAAGGAGGTAGAGCCAGTTTGGTTCTAGTAGTTAAGGCACCAGGCTAGAAACTAGGAGTTCTAGTCCTGCCTTAGGCACTAAGCCAACTGGGTGACTTTGGGCCAGTCACACTATTTCAGCCCTAGGAAGAAGCCAATGGTAAATAACTTCTGGGGGGGAAAAAACTTGCCTAGAAAGCCAGAGGAATTTATCCAGGAAGACATTAAAAATTAACATTGAATTGAAGGCACATAAACACACACATAGACACAGAGTGCTAACGAAGCTTTACTACTAAAAGAAGAAATGCATGTAAAAAATGTAATATTTCAAGCAAGACATAACATGTTATTTCCTAGAGATAGTAAGATTAGTCCAAATTGAATTTGAATTAAAGCACACCTAAGACAATGATAAAGAGTAATTTTTATTGCTTGGCATGAATTCTGCATGTAGTAAGGACTGCCTCCATCCCTACTGCCCTGGATCAAATAAAAGTAGTAGAAAATGGTACACATATTAGGTTGCATCTTTCATTTGCACTTCAATCAGCAACACATCTTACCAGCATGAACTTTTTCCTTTACTGCTTCCATTTTGTTACATTCCTGTCAAGCCTAGTGCCCTAGGTATGGGACTATTTGTACTTTTGTAGTCATGAGCTATTTTTTTTATTATTAAATATCATGAAGAGAAGATTTAACTTTTTAAAAAAAAGATGTGCTGTCTTGTAACTATTATTTTAGGATGAATAGTTACTTTCTGTTTACTTTGCTTTGCAACCCTCCTGTGCAGCTTACCCATGAGCCAGGGAGAACAAGTTTAATTTATCATTAGCACTTTATGTGCCCTTTAATTGGAATCAATGTGCTAGCCTAGGCTATGTAGCCTCCTCTGAAATAGCTGCATACCTTAAATGGCATGATAGCTTGTTGAAATGAGGCAGACAATTTACATTCTACTGGTGTGTTATAAATAAATTATAAGAACAGATTAGAATTATGCATTTACGCCTACTAGTGAGTGTGAGATGCATAATTCACAAGTGGTGAACCCTTAAGAGACTCCTGAATTCCCCAATCACAAGCATGCAGATGAAGGTATATTTTTCAATTCCCACTGTTCTCTGCTTTTGTTATTTTCATACCTTCACTGGCTACTAAGTTAGGACCTTCCTGATTATTTATTATCCATTAAGGCTTAGCTGAATAGTGTCTCCTTCTTTAGATCATTTTTTTTAAAAAAAGCTTTCAGTATTTCTTTTCAATAGTTATATTCAATAGCCAAGATTTCAGTATTGGGAACAACATGTGAGCTTGATTTGTTTCCAGGCTTTTTAACATTGATAATAAGAGCCCTGGTGGCACAATGGTTAGAATGTAGTCTTGCAGGGCTAACTCACTCCTCATTCCAGAAGTCTGATTCTGAGCAGCTCAAGGTTGACTCAGCCTTACATCCTTCTGTGGTCAGTAAAATGAGGACCCAGATTGTTGAGGGCAACATACTGACTCTGTAAACCCGCTTAGAGGGGGCCGTAAAGCACTGTGAAATGGTATATGAGTCTAAGTGTTATTGCTATTGCTATTGATAATATATTAAAAATGCATATATGAGTGGTGTATATATGTATGTAAGTTATATGCAATTCTGGATAAATATATTTAGGACAATCCTACTGAAATTAATTAAATTTACATTGGTTGTAACTAATTTTCATTCTATTGCTTTCATTGGGTCTACTTTAAATAAGATTCCTGGGTATCAACTGCTATAAAAATTATAAAGTTGTAAATGATTTTAATTTCAGTTCAGCAAAATGTATTTTTTAGAACTGGTGCTTTTCAGCATATGCAAAACACATTTTAAAAAATCCCTCTTCACCTCATGTATGGAGTGGCATGTATCTTTCTCAATCTCAATTCCTTGACCAGAGGCTTGAGAATTTGAGGGTTTTGCCACTGCACTATCTCAGCTGTTTCTAGCACCGCACTCTTGTGAACAGAGAATTCTGAAGTTGTTCCTGGGATCTGTTGAAGTTACTCTCCCATCTTAGGATCATAACGCCATCTGCTCCTGCCACGATGGGACACTTTGGCCTTTACTTTCCATGGACTCTTTAGTTCTTCCTACAGACCCTGACATTACTCTAGCTTCTCATACTTCTTGCTGATTTTGTTTTCACTTGACATCTCTACATCCATCACAACAACTGTCTTTTGGTCCTTGTCTATTACCATGACATCCACTTTAGTGGCTGCTATCTGCCTATCTATATAGAAGTCCTACAGGAACTTATCCCCATTATTCTCCACAGTCTTCTGGGATGGGTCTAACCCATACACTGTGCAGAGGTTCCTGGGCACAATGCCAGCTATTTGGTTGTGCCATTCAGTGTATGCTGTTCCTGCTATATCTTATAGCCTTCCACTGTGTTTTCAGTGAAGAGTTCTGTCTAGTATGGTAGACCTCTGCTTCTTCAGATATGCTGCTAGATGTCCATTCTTGGGCTGTTACAATCATTGACTCAGTGTTGTTTTTTAGTCCAGCCTTATCCAGTAGCTGGTAGGATTTCTCAAGGTCAGCCATCTCAGCTATCTGTTGATGGTACATCCCAGGTAGGGTCTTGGGACTTCCTCTGCTTCACCTTCCTCTAATGTGTGTTGTTGCTTCAGACATTATCTCAGCAGTTCATCTTTAGGTGTCATCTTAAGGACATAGTCTTGGATGTACTGGATGTCATTCAGGTCAGTGGCTTTGACAACTCACCAGATCCCACCTACTCCCTTCCCAGGTTGTGTATAGCCTCTTGGAGTTGGATGTGGAGTGGAAGCCTACATGAACTGTGAGGAGCATTTACACTCTCCTATCAGCAGCTTTATGACCAGCTGTGTTCATGTACTGGTCTTGTAGCTTGGTGGCTATAATGCCTGATAACTTCTACAAAGTTATCAGGCATTCTATGTTTTTTAATTTATTAAAAATGGGGAGAAACAGGCTTCGACTGAATCCCGCCAAGACTGAGTGGCTGTACATACTGGCGTCTCGGGGTATCCAGTCTGTTCCATCTTTAACTATGGGAGGTGTTGCCTCCTGTAGATAGGGTGCACAACTTGGGCGTCCTCCTGGATGTGCAGCTCACCTTGGAAGATCATATAGGAGCTGTGGCCAGGGGGGCTTTTGCCCAGGTTTGCCTGGTGCGGCAGCTGCGCCCCTATCTGGACCAAGATGCCCTACGTACAGTCACTCATGCACTTGTGACCTCCTGGCTAGATTACTGCAATGCACTCTACATGGGGCTGCCCTTGGGGAGCACTCGGAGGCTTCAACTGGTGCAGAATGCGGCCGCGTGAGTTGTAAGGGGGGTTTCCCGATACTCCCATGTAACAGCTCTTCTCCGCAAGCTGCATTGGCTTCTGGTTGTCCTCCGGGTGAGATTCAAGGTGCTGGTTATGACCTATAAAGCCCTGTATGGCTTGAGTCTGGAATATCTGCAGGAACACCTGCTGCCAGCGTCAACTTCCCATCGCCCTGTGCGCTCCCATAGAGAGGGCCTCCTCTGGGTGCCGCCAGTCATGGAAAGTTGGTTGGTGGCCCCCAAGGGGAGGGCCTTCTCTGTGGGCACGCCTGCCCTTTGGAATCAACTACCGGTGAGGCTTTGGATGGCCCCAACCTTCACTCTTTCCGTAAGGACCTGAAGACCTGGTTATTCAAGCTGGCCAGCCTGGACTGAGGGGTATTAGTATTTTAATTTTATTGTTTGTTTGTCTGGGGCTTGCTTAATTTAATTCTCTTTTAACTTTTATATGTATTCATTTTAATTTGCCCTGTACACTGCCCTGAGTCCTTCAGGAGAAGGGCGGTATATAAATGTAAATAAATAAATAAATAAATAAATAAATAAATAAATAAATAAATAAATAAATAAAGTTCAATACTGTCCTGTATAATTCAATCCAGTTATTCAATTGCTTTGACAAAGTTTTTTTGACAAATGAGACATCCAATTGGCAGCCTCGTTATATCAAAACATGCTCATTCCCAGCATAAGATTAGAATTCAACCAAAACATCAAACTTGGTACTGAAATCATGTACCCCATCCATTTTAGCGAAAAAGTTATATTAAAAACTAGACGATTCTGCATTATATTTAATATCTTCCTGAAAGCACTTTTACTCTGGAAGTGGTTCAAGAATGAGCTCAGTTCCATGAGGTGATGGCTATAACTGAGTTATGTGCCAAACTAAGCGTCTAGGTGAGTTTCACTTTTGCTGACTGAAATCCAGCCTGGGTTGTGACAGGAAAGGAAGAAGAGTTTTAATCAACAAGATGGCTGGGGAATCTTTTTGTTTTGACAGCCGTGCTAGAATTGTAATTATTAATGTGAATTCTACAGAATATTCCCCAGGGCAGCCACCTTAAAGACATCAATTTCTTATAGATTTTCTCTATATTTTACAGCTTGTTTCCAACAATGAATTGGTACCCATATTGGTAGACTGCTGCATTGTAAACTTTCTAATAACAGTTTCTCTCCAACTTTACAGCCTACCCAGGTCTCACTGTTTTCTTTCAAAAAGATTGATTGCTCCTTTTTTCTCAATAGATGTCATATTTTATTGGACAGAGTTCAGCTCCAACTTCCTGTCTTGCAAGAGTTACACATAAGGGGTCCATGGTACTTTAGGAGCTTGCTTGTTTTCTTGCAGATGTTTCATTACACAAACTAAGCAACATCAGCAGTGCTACTAATGTTACCTAGTTTGGTTAATGAAATGTCTTCAAGAAAACAAGGAAGCTCAGAAAGCACCAGGGACCCCTCGTGTCAATCCTGAGCTACAAATATTCACCTTTATTAGTTAAACATAAGCTTATACCAAAAGACTTTAGTTCTGCATAGAATCAGGCTCTTTGTGCCAATTAATAATATAAGGAAAAATTACTGTGTGCTTTTGAATTAGCAGTCCTGACTCTGGCCAACAACATAAGCAGGACATTGCATTCCTCAAAAAGAAAATATAATTTAATGCTTAATAGAATTAAAGAAAATTGTTTGGATACACTAAAACCTGATGGCATGCTTTATTCTATTCATTTAGTTCAATTAGTTTTTGGTGAAAAGAAACTGAATAATATATTCTGGTAAATAAAAGTTCTATGGAATTTTAGAATTATCTTTGATCAGAAATGTTTACATATCAGTATTTCTATTGTAAAATAAAATTACTGCATTTTAGAAGTTACTGGCAATCTTGATTTATTTAAAATGACAACTTTCAATTGCCAATGAACTAAGAAAATCAAGATTTATCAGGTGTCATTAAGCCCTTATATAATGCTGCAAATTTTTATAACAACCTATTCAGAATGTCAATAACATACTGGAGATGTGGAAACCACAAGTGGAAATTTGTAAAAACATCATTACCAAATAATAATGTACTTTAGTGAATGCCATTCTCTGCTTGCCCAAATCTATTTTAAGATGGAGGATGAAAAGGGTTTGGAAAGAGTTTCATAATTTAATCCCTTATCCTCATTCTTACTCACCTGTAAGCACTATCTATAGTTGGAGTCTCCTGACCTCAAAGTACCATTTCTAAAAAATCAGTGGAGAAGTGGGAGCCAGGAGAGATATGGTCACAAGGACCTACTTTGGGGCTTAGGGCTGTACTGTTTATCTCTTATCTAAAAAAAAAATCCCGCTTATTTTTAAACAGATATGTATAGCATTGTACTAAAAAACCTGAAATGTCTACATTGCTAATTTGGTTATTATTACAACCAAATTCTTTCACAGAAGGAGGGAAATTGGAAAGCATTACATTTCTCTCAAAGTGTAAGCATTATACCCTAAAGTTATATGCTGCCCATCTTGCCACAGGCGAATCTGCTTAGACAAGAAGCACTTGTGAAGAAGCTCAGGTGGGGACTGCAAGGAGCAGCAAGTGGGACATGGAATATCTAATGGGTGGTGGTGGAAGGAGGCCTTGGCACACTGAGGCAGGTGGGCTTGTGCCTGGACTATGCCCCCCAGGGTCTTTCCCCATCCTTTAGGCACTCCATGTTCCATTTAACAGAATAACAGAGTTGGAAGGGACCTTGGAGATTTTCTAGTCCAATCCTCTGCTCAGGCAGGAAACCCTACACCATTTCAGACAAACGGTTGTATAATCTCTTCCTAAAAAGCCTCCTCTGTTAACAAACCATGCGTTCATTGAACAATTACATTGGGGAGAGCAGGGACGAGGGGGTTGACCAGTGATGTAATTCACTTAACCATCATCCTGACTTCTGACCACAATGAACAGGCTCCATCACAGTTGTAACTCAGGGGCTACCTGTGTTTGAAATCTTTTATCAGTGTTGAAATACCTTGCTGAAATAATCTGCTAAAATGGTTATTTCTCAAGATCTTAGTTAATCTTGTTGCAGATCCTAAACTCAAAATCATGGACACTTTTGAGTGGCTTTAATTGTGGCCTGAATCTAATGGGGTCATTGTAATGTTGCACCTGGATAATCTTTGAAAGTCTGTGTCCTTTGTTCAGTTCTGGGTTACGTAGCTTTCCTACCTTTATTGCATAGGCTAAGAAGACAGTTTCAGTTTTAATTATTTACATTAATAAAGGGTATTTTAAAAATCACCTGTGATTATGATCTTGAATAGGTTGTCTCTGTAGCTTTTTGTGAAAATTTATTGTTATTGTGATTTAGAAAAAGTGGCATACAAATAATAATGATGAAATGGTACACGTGCTATATTAAGAGCAAATTACCATGCAACTTGTAAAAAATTCCATATTTGGAATCATTAGGAAGGAACTCAAACCCTTGAAAAACATCTGTGGTGAAACCACATTGAAGTACTGTGCAGTTCTGGCTAACATAACTTAAGAAGGATATCACACACAAAAAAGAGGACAAAAATGCTTAGGGGTAAGAAAAGATATGATTCTGTAAATAAAATCATGCAGGGTAAACTCCTGTGAAAATTTTGCCAAGAATATTGCAGTAAGTAATAATTTAGGCAATCAGCAGGAGTGTGACTTGAATACACACACAAATGCACAAATATAAATATTTGCAAGTTAGAACAAGCTTAACGGAGGATTAAAATTGGGATCTCAGTATGCCTCGTGAAGACAGGATAAAAGAATTTGATATATTTAGTTCAAAGAAAAGATGACTGAAGGCAATTGTGATGTCAATGTCCGGATAAAAGAATATGAGAAGGCACGTGGTTAGGGAATATTTTCCACTGCCATATAAATAGGATCAGGAATAATGGCCACATGTTGCATCCCACCCTGATTCCATTTAATTATAAGAAAAAGCTTCCTAATAGTAAGATGTGATTAACAGTGGAATAGAAGTTGCTAGTTCTTCATTTCTGGGAGATTTTTAAGGCAGCCATTTCTTGAGGATGCTTTCATTATTTTCCCCTACATATTGCAGTAGGTCAGACTAGATAATCCTCGGGGGTCCCTTTCACAGTTCTAGGGTTCTTATCTAATCACATCATATCAAGCTTCCTGCTAGCTTCTACTGAGTTTCAGTTGGTGAAGCTGACCAATTATAAAAAGAATTTTGTTACATTCAAAATCTGGGTGTTTTTTTTAAACAAGCTAAATTTCCACAATAGGGCAATTCTTAATATTTTCTGAAGTAACATTTCCTGTGTTAATTGATTCACGTGATCCTAGAAATATTGTCAGTGGCAAATACGCTAATGTAGAATTTTGTATGAGGGAAAGGCAGTATAAAATGCAGCTAGAAAACTGTATTTGAATGATGTCAGTGGTCTAAAAGGAGCATATTATGGATATTACAAAAACGGTGACCTATATAGCACAATAATTATTGTTGCTTGGCTGTTAACCCCTGGGCTGTAACTGAGCATTACAGGTGTGTCACATCAAATGCACCAGCTGCACTAGGGATTCTACCTGGTCCAGGGTGGTAATGAATTATGGCAACACAACTAGCAGATGTAGGAGACCCCCAAAAGCAATGCAGTTTATTACTGTCCTAAGATTTAACATTTAACAGTATTCTCCTGCGAGGCATAGTGTTACACATTATATGGAAGTTTCCACTTACTGCTGAAGGACACAAATCACCCTTGAAGCCATTGGTAGAGCTGGGCGTTTTTGTTGAGAACCTGGCTCGTTTTTTGCTTCTGCTTAAGTCACTAGATCTAGGAGGGTGAAATGACAGCAGTAGTCTCTTATATCAACGTCTAATTTACTTTGCTTCCCTTTATATTCTTTCTCATTTTAAAACTGAACATGCAGTATTACAGACAAAGGCGTATTCAAATGTTTTAAGAAAAAAAGTGTCTTCATTTCTTCCTTGTCCCAGGGAAACTGTCTTCAGTATTAATAATCTGTCATTGAAATTTCATGTTATATGTAATCTTATGATTCACTCAACTTTTAATTTTTAATTTTACTAAACTACAGTTTGTTTTAATGGATGGGTCTCAAAATTAACCCGTTATTCAAGGTGGGGGTGTGTGTGGATTAAGTACATTAATGTACTTGGCATTGTACTTTTGCTTTATTTTTTGTCTTTAGGAACAAGAGGATAAATTGAGTCAGTCTGTATTTTAGACCAAATTTACCTAAATCTTACTTCCCAAAACAACCCCAAACTAAAATTTACTTATTGTCTAATACTTGTTCCTTTCATTCCATAGTAATTACTAAAATTTGTTTTCTCCATTCCTTAATAACTGCAGAACATTTCTTAGCTGCTATCTTTCCTAAAGTTATCTTTTGCCACATGTGTGCTGATATTATAGTTTGATGGGACGGGTGGCTGTTAAATATATCAGTTTAAATCTTACCCCATACTACATTCTAATTTTATTTCAATCACATTTAATTACTGACACAATGGCTGAACATTAGCCTAAAATGTAGTTCATAAATTTGTCATGTTGTGTGAACAAACCATCTGGTTGATTCATTAAACTATAGTTCACTAAACCAAGTTAGCATGCTGTGGAGAAACAGCGAGTTTGTGCAGAGTTCTTTAACTGAAGACAATTTCTTAAAAACTATCAAAAGCATTTCCTTGAAAACATTAGAGTCTGTCCTAAATTTGACTCAAGAATGTTTTGCATGGAAAGCTGCTGCTTCAAAAACATAATATATCTCAACTGAGAAGAGAATGTTGTTGTAGAAAGGTGGTCTCATTGCAAATCTTCTCTAATCTTCTGAACCATTTTAAATTCCTGTCTCCAACCTCCGCTTTTTAGCGAAGGTTGTGGAGAGTGTGGTGGCGCGGCAGCTTACTGTGGCCCTGGACGACTCGGACTATCTGGACCCGTACCAGTCTGGTT
>JANHFR010000648.1:590427-607385 GCA_032468015.1 Mimophis mahfalensis | reverse complement strand
TAGGGAGAGAGAGGGAGAGAGAAAGAGAGAGAGAGAAAGAGAGGGAGAGAGAGAAAGGGAGAGAGATAGAGAGAGTATATCGATGACTGCAGGAAAACAAAACCAATCTAGCATCTGAATTTAAACAAGTCAAAAAGTGAAATAATTTTAAAGGAATATAGTCCCAAATCTCAATGCCTGTATTGAATTTCCAGGACAAGAAACAAAAAACAATGCAAGAGATTACAAATACTACTCTGGTTATTGGGTTTGAAAAGCAAAATCCAAGCTTTTGAGATACACACATGTTTTTCTCAGATTGAATTTGCAGAGTACATCCTTTTTTGCATAATATTTCATTTTTAAGATAAAATGAAAATGTCCAAGTCAGTTCAATAGGACTTATACCATCAGCTGTCTGCAGTTCTTAGAGAACTGGAATGGGAGAACAATCAATCTGGGTCTTCTTTCATTTTTACAAGCCAGGGACAACATTTCTACGATTTAAAATTGAATTAAATCATATCTATGCAACAAGTGACCTCACTTGACCATTCAAAAATACAAAAATATTTCATTTAAAAAATTGTCTGTATCCTGCTCACAACAGTTGACAATTAAACCAAATAAGCAAAACAACCTAGCAGAAATAACAATCAAACCTACAGCAATGTAATCAGGCCCATCTTTGTTGTAAATAAAGAGAAGTAATCCACTGAATTGATCTGTTTTAAACATAAATGAGATCTCAAAATCCATGCCACCATCAAAAATATCTGAATGGAGTTCTAGGAAACCTTAAGGAAAAAGGCAAGAATGTTATAGTTAGTATAAGTGAAATTACATATAATTCTAAGGAATGCAGATCCAGGTTTTCAAGCACATACTGTACATGTAACATGTGTATACTTAATCTGTACTTCAGCCCACATATGTTAGCAACTCAGACACATTAGCATCATACATGAAAAAATATCTATTCTTTTTAACTTTAGTAGAACTGATACCCTCCTAAAAAGAAAAAGAAAAACTGTTGCCTCCATCTCTCTGTTTTTACAAGCGAGTTAAGGGCTTTGACTGATTTTTATATGATTTTTTTTATGAATTTTATCTACTTTGAAAAATATTGGATTTTTCAGTTTTTACTGAGTTTAACTTAACACATGAACAAAAATAACAGATCCAAAGGGTAAGTAATAGTAACAGAATAACAAAATTGGAAGGGACCATGGAGATCTTCTAGTCCTTCCCTTGCTCGAGCATTTCAGACAAAGGGTGGTTCAATGTCTTCTTAAAAACCTCCAGAGTTCAAGCAATATTTTTTTTAAATCTAAAAGAAAAAGAAAGGCAGCTACTGTTTCTAACAGTTTTACTATATGATTATACCTTTCCCAAGAAAATGTGCTCCATCTTCAAGGCAAGTAGGACAACCTTCCCAACTGTGATAAACATTTCTTTGCTCCACCGCATTTTCCCATTCTAAAGGTTCCCAGACTTCATAGGGATGGTGCATCTTTTGCAAGAAGATATCACGGAGACACCCCACAAATCCTTTTGTGACTATTTCAGTTGGGCCTGATTAATGAATAAATAAACAAAGAGCAAAATTACTAGAATTTCAAAATTAAGAGAATCCTTCCCAAATTACATCCTTCCTTCCATTTGCAAGGCAGTTCCCAGAAAAATACACACTTCCACACTTACCTATTTATTTGTAACAGCTTCTCGGATTTGATCCCAAAGAAAATATGGTTGCAGCAGCAAAACAGAACATGTTGTGAAGGATTTGAATGAAACAACTACAATATGGGGAGGGGCAGTTGGGAACATCCCACTGAATCGAATACATGCTATTTTATACTTTATATGGTGATTATTTATTTAGGTACTGTGCTGTAAAGTTGTTCTTTATAGTACAGTGATATGCTCTTGTATCAAGCAGGTGAGCTAGCACTCATGAATCTCAGCGAGCAGTACTGGAGAAATCAGGCTTTGTAAAAGAAATAAATACCTTCCAAGATACTAAAAGAAGAATAGTTGCAGAAAATCATCTTCTGAATATTTAGTGAAATGGATTAAAGATGTGTGCATGTGAAGAAGTGGTGGGGAAAGTACTTAGCTACACACAACAAAAAATGACATTGTCAATTCTCAGAATGAATTCTAAGATTTATCTAATATGATCTTCTCACCTATGTCTTTCCTTTCAATTATAAAGTCTTGTGGAAGTCCTCCAACAAAAATTCCTGTATTTTCTCCTATAATGGTACTACCACTTGTAGCTGATGAGGAACCTAAAAAATAATAACTGTGTTTAAATATGAACTAGAATATATTGAATCAAAATTCATCTTTTTAGTTTTATAGATAAAACAAATTACAAGAAAAAAAACTGATCTCAGAAAAGTGTGCTAGCCTGGTAGAAATTATAAGAACCAAAGAAAATAATCATAAGATAAACATTCATAGAATAGCTTAGAAATATTGGGTGGAAGAAACTCTTGAGAAAATTAAATTACCTGAGAATTGCCCATCTATAATTATTGTTCCCAAGGCTTGATTTCTTATTGCCCTTATATGATGCCAATTGTTATCATTATATTGGCTTCCACCATCATTTTCTGGAGTTACAGCAATAGCAGAACCCTATAAGTAGAACAATTATGATTTTGATTTAAGCATTACACAACTCCAGAATGACTCTGAGTAGCTCACAATAGAACCAATAAAATAAAATATAGTATGAATAAGAGAAAAAACATATTTTTTTACATAGGAATTTAAGGATTTTTAAAAAAATAATATCAAGACACATGCATACAAAATAGTGAATTTGGCCAACAATATAGAAAATATTTGCAAATATTCACAATTCACCCTAGACCTGAATTTGGGACAGCAGTGAGGTCTTTAAGTCCCCAGAAACACCATTATAGTGGGAGGCACATGGATCTCAGGAGAACCGTATTCCAGTTGGCAGGAAGAGGTAGCTTCCAGGGTCCCAAAGTATGTATAATTGAAGGAATGTGGATCAGTCAATATGATGGCTCACATTGGTTGAAAAAGATACCACATGAGACAAACAGGGCCAATGCTATATAGGATTTATAGGCTATAACCAGAGGTGGTACTTAGCCAGTTCCAACAGGTTTCAGAGAACCGGTAGCAATAATTTTGACTGGTTTGGAGAACTGGCAAATACCACCTCTGATTGGCTGACAGCATAGTCATGCCCACTAAGCCATGCCCACAGAACTGGTAGTAAAAAAAAATTGAATCCCATCATTGGTTATAACCAACATCTAGAAGCAAACTGGCAGTCAATACAACTTGAGGAGCAGGAATGACACATGGACATATGGAGGCATGCCGACCACTGCCCTTGTCACTGCATTCTGGACCAACTGAAGCTTCCACATGAGGCTAATAGACAATGAGGACTGGCCTTCCCAATCCAGGACAGAGTGCAATTTGTACACCATATGAAGCTGTGGAAATGTCTTCCAAGCCACAGCTAGCATTTGCTCATCATGCAGGAACTGCGATCTAACTGTGATCCACATTTTAAAAAGTAATTAAAATATTTGTTTCTATTTATGTATGTTCCACCTTTCTTTAACAACTTCTACGCAGGCTATATCGAGATCTCCCATCATTTTATCCTTGCATTAGCAATCCTCTAAAGTGGGTTAGAATCAGAAGAGCAACATATCTAAAGTTAATGGAAGTGATTATGGAAATGGACTCACACCCCACCCCAAATCTCACTGTCTAGAAGTGCTCGTACTTCTTGTTGGTTTTCCATAAAAATACTTCCTGGGTCTAATTTTGCTGTAACTTTGCAGACTATATGAATTTAGCAAGTGAATGAATGTGGGTCTTCATTCCATATCCAAAGGCACAAAAGATCAATCTAATTTAACACTAATGTTTTAAGACATTCCACAGATTATTTATGAACAATTGTTTATGGCATTCTGCCTACTAACTTGAAAAGGAGCATTCTTTTCAAAAGACATGTAGAAGCTAGATTTGAATAAATAAATATAACAATTTTAGAATAAGGATAGGTTTTTAAAAAAAAAAAATGTGGGTCAAAAGCGAGCATATGACATTTGAAAGTATTAATTTGTATATAAGAATTTCATATTAAGTTTCTATCCAATCTCACTTTCCTTTTGTGGTATTAAATAAATGTTTCTAAGAACATCCATAATTATCAGCCTTTACACAAACATCTTGATCTAATGATTTGTGTATGATTACACGCACACATTTTAAATCCGGTGAAGCTATGAAAAATCATCTGCAAACATTAAAATATCCCTTAAAACAGGAAAAAGAGAGAATACATGATTTACAATAAAAAATATATTTGCTAATTTTTTAATGCCTTAAGCCACTTTGATACAGAAGCATTCTTAGTTTAAAGTTTGTCATTTAAAATGACTGGCAATTAATTTAAATTCACATTGTTTATATTTTTTTGCAGAAAATAAATTATTCCACAATTAAAAATGGACAACAGTTGCCACAATTTCAACAGCTGAGAAATCCTCAAAATATATTTAACATATTTAACAGAGCATATCTGTTATTATCGCATATTCTCAAACCTTATGCTTAAAGTTTGCTGTTATTTATCTTTATTGTAGGGATATTCTAGAAATGCATTAATCTAAAATTCTAGAGGTACAGAAATAATTATATAGCATCTCTAATATAATTAATTACAGGGGAGGTGTCACCTGTGTGTTTTCTGTGATGTTTCTATCACCTAAATCCTTTAGTTCACAGTATGCTCAGAACTTTGTGATATTTCTCATAAGCATTAATTCTCTGAAATTCAGTGAATTAGTGGAAAACTTCACAACTGCCATAGGGGAGTTTAAGTTGATTCATCAGATATTTTAAAACCTGATGCTATCTTAGTAAGCATATATTATGTATAGAAAAGTTATCCATTCCATGATAATGCAATTTATGAATCAGCTCATGCTCTATTCATACCCACTATTTTTATTGTCTTCCACCCTATTTCAACATTTTAATATTTTACAAACACACATTTCATTATCATAGTTTAATAATTAAAACCAGAACTGGTGTCATGCCCAATTAATGTGCCCTGGTAGCATGCCCATTAGTTTTTCCATTAGTGAATTCAACAATACTAATGGGATTACTAGCATGGGATGCTAATTGGGCGTGACATAAGAAACTGGCTTACTTCTTAGCATACCCTTGCTAATGATGAAATTAATGAGCATTTTATTAAATGCTGTCTCATCAAAGTGTACTTAGTTAGCGTTAAAATTGTTACAAACGATGATGCATGCCAAAGATCAGGTGTCTACAAAAGTGATTCTTTATATATTTTGGCAACAATCTGGAGTATTATGTGTTATTTATCTAAAATCACATATGTAAGCTCTCAATTTCAAATTATATAATCACACATGCCAAACAGTGCAAATATGGAAGCAACGTCTGTAGTTTTGATCTGTATTCCTTCCAGTGTTTCGTAGCATGTGGAAAGCTGAATTTGTCTACAGTCCACAATCCATTTACTTTGCAACACTGCAATCATCTTTAACAGAAATTGCTTTGAAGTACAAGGCTTTCATCCATAAACACATTTAAGTATCTTAGGCAAGATGCTGCACAAATTAACAAGAGTAGACATTACATAAATTATAGCTATATGTTGATTATTCTTGGAGAAAACTCTAGCTTTCTCTTGTCTGGACCAGCAGAAAGCAAGATGCACTTACACACATGCAGTACTAAGAATGGGAATCATTTTTAAATCTACATTTTTAAGTGAATCTATTGAATTTGTGTTTCCCCAAATAATATGTGGACTAGAATAAAGTTATTTTTCAATTTCGTGTATTCCTGAATTTTGTAATGTACTTTGTGATTAAGATACAATCCAGATACCACGGAATGCATGCTCTATCTATTTATCTTGCCTGCAAAAATTACAGACATAGTGTGATGCAGAAAATTATATTTGAACATAAATGCATGTCTTCTATATATTATTTAAACTTACAGAATGGAAAGCAAATCAAATAAGACTTTATTTAAAAATACAAACTGCATAACTGATTCAAATATTTCCTTACACATACTACATGTATTTCTGTTTCTGATGATCGCACATTAGCTCCTTATTTTTTTTTAAGTCCTAATATTGTGCTGCTGAAGGTTTGCCATGGAAATTTGGAATATTTTCAGTACTTGAAGATGTCCATGAAACCACTAAAAGTAGAGTTTTACTTGAAAAAAAAACCTTTACTTTTTTTACTAGTGAAAGATAAAGGCAAAAGAGAAATGTTTGAAAAAGACTTCCTATGAAAATAATGTCCCCTTAAACTGAGATTAATTCCTGGTGATTACACAGATCAAATCATGCTGCTTTCTTGGCAGCAATCCAAAAAAGTTTGCTTCTGTTTTCTGGGATTTTTCAACTATTCAGTCTAGCCTACATTATGATATTCCCTCCGGGTCTCCCACTCTACTAGTAATCAAGCCCCAAAGATAGATATATATGCAAGATACTACAAAAGATCCACTCTCCTCAACCTGGGCCTCCATAAATTGCCAGACAAATACTCCAGAGCTATGCTAGTCAGTAGTTCTGAAAGTTGTATACTAATACATCTGGAGGACACTACTTTTGAAAAAGGTGCCATGTAATTGTGAATATTATTACATTCTCACATTAAAGAAACATTAATTATTATATGCTGTTAGAGGTGCACTTAAAATGGCCGACAATGCTTTTAGACCATACCACACTAACGGCTTGGAGACAGAGACTCTGGTACCGGCAGGTGAAAAGCCAGCCACCCTGATCACAAGGTAGTCTCATGATCTGTCAATCATAGTTAACATGGGGACTATATAAGGTCCAACAACTGCCCTAGAGGGCACTCGCTGAAACATCACCATGTAATGTGAACATCTCCTGCTGCTCGTGTATACTCTGCAACACTTTCGGTTTCTTTTCTGTAAGCTTGGCTACCTCGTGGTTTCTGTGAATATTTGTAAATAAACAGACTTCAGTTCTACAAAGAGTGTCTGACTTCTTGGAAAAGGGCCACATCCATCCATCACCTCTTAAACCCTTCAATGCAAAGTAATCATTATTGTTGTTAATAGTATTGTGGATGTTTCCACAATACCAAAAATATTAACAATAGCATACATCAGTTATGACAAAAGAACAGCTCCTTACTGTCCATGCTTTATCTATTTTCCTGAATCATTTGGCTAGTTATCCTATTATTGGAAACAGAATATACAGTAAAAGAACCTTGGGTTCACCAGATCCAGGACACTAGTAATGGTTGACTTCACCTTGCCAGCCCTACAGGCAGGTTTTTGAATAGCTTAGGTTCTGAGCTATTGCCATATGCTATAGGCTTAAGTCAGATCATTACATTCCTGACACACAAGTGAAGTCACACATTAGATTTGATTTATACCTTAAACCAGCTGAAATATGGTCTGGGGATGGTAGATATAAAAACTAGTCATTTCTTGTGGACAAACTGTTTCTGGTGAGTATAGGGTTGGCCAGTGTCATAATTCTGTAGTCAGTTTGCCTCAGATATCAGATGGCTTCGGTTGGAACGATGGTGGCACAGTGGTTAGACTACAGTACTACAAGCTGCTTCTGCAGACTGCCGTTTGTCTGCAGTTTGGTAGTTTAAGCATCATTGGCTCAAGGTTGACTCAGTCTTTCCTGCTTCTGAGGTTGGTAAAATGAGTTTACGGAGTCTACAGAGTCAACTGCTTAGAGAGGGCTGTAAAGCACTGTGAGTGGTATATAAGTCTAAGTGCTATTGCTATTTCAGAGGATACGTGGACAAAATGACATGAGAGCAATTTTACTGAGATTTTAATCAGCCTCTGGAACAAAATGTAATGGGGTCTTGATGGGATTGCCACAGAATATTTTAACCTGTACCCTGATTCTGGATTACAGAGAAACTGTAGGAAATTAAGTAGTACTTGAAGTGATGTTGCCAGACAAAGAATACTAGATATATGTTTGCATCCTTTTTGACAACTGAGTTGGCAAAATCCTAGTGCTATGCTGAGCTGGTGTGCATTCCATCACAACAGGCAACTCCTTGGAGACTAATAAGGAGGACAAGGAAACATAGGGTGTCTTTGGACACTATTAAGGGCATAGTTATTATTTGGATTTTATAATGATGCTGTTGATACTATAGTTATAAAATTACACATTAACCTCTTATGAGAAGCAGGGAAAGAGCAAGTATACATACATACATACATACATACATACATACATACATACATAATTAAAAATAGCCATGTAACTTTCACTATCTTACCTGTGGATCAAAGAGAAAATAAGGACGGCCTCTCCTCAACTGAAGGACAATGTATTCTTCTTGATTACCATGTGACATAGAGAGAAAAAGTAGACCATCAAGTTCTGCAGTTTTAAAGCTTATCTTAATACCTAGTTAGAAATAAAAAAGTCATGTTTACCTCTCACTAGATGACACATTCATGGTATACAAATGAACATGAAAAAAAATTCAGATAGATGCAATTGGCTTTGACATTACACATTTGATCTTGTGTAGTCAAATAACGACTTCTGATCTCTGTCTAGATAAAACTGAGGAAACAAAATTGATTCATAGATTTTGGAACCAACTGCCTTCTAGAGTCATGGATGCTTCACCATTGGAAATTTCCAAGTTTACAGTTGGGCTGCCATTTTTATGAGATAGCCTGCAGATTTCAGCTCTTGCTGAGAATTATATATGTATAATTATACATTTTATATACATTACAATTATACAATATATACATTTTCCACATATGAAATGAAATGAAATGCTTTTCATTTTGTTTCATCATATTAGAAAGTTTTTCATGGAAAGTCTGAGGACAGCGGTATAAAATGATTTTGAAAACTTTAAATTACAACATATAGATATTTAACTGGCATAATTATTTTAGAACCAAAGATTAAAATCATTTGCTACATTCTGCATAGTCCCTGATGTAAGTACTTCTGATTAAAAGTGTCTTTTTATTACTTATACAGTGATATTCATGTCCTTGTTTCTTCCTTTTAGTATACTGATAACCGCATAGTGTAATTTATTGGGTTCTACCCAGCTGTATCAAATGAATCAACTTTTTCATATTCATTTTTTCCTTCCTTTGTCAGGCAGAAAATAATAAGTAATGAAAGCTTCTCGTGTAGACAGATTCTATTATGAAAAATTGAAGAATCATAACTATAGCACGTATTCACATTACAATAATGCTACTAATTACTTCACACCATAAGCAGTATCCTTTGACTCACATACTTTAATCTTTCCACAGGTTGACACCCATACAGTCACAATATACTCACAAATATTAAGACATTCACTTGAGATAATGAACATCCATCATGCTATTAAAATAGCTGTTCAGAGCTATGTGACAATTGACTTTAAATAAACTTGGCAGGGAATATAATCAAAAGCTCTTTTATGTTCCAGTTGTCTTACAGAAAGGAGACTGCTGAGAAGAAATTACAGAAAATATCTATGCTCACTTAATTTTTCATTATTATATTTCATTCCTATGAGCTTATTTTTCTATTAAATCATCAAGGGCTCCTTAAAGATAGCATACATTAAAAAACTAATATTAATGGTGGTGTCCACGAGATTCAGCACAACCCAAAGAGGTTAATTCAAAATAGACTTTCATTTTCTCAGGCTAATTCTGGATAATTCTCTTGCTTTTACATAAAACTATGCCTAATAATCAGAGTGAAACTTGGGAATACTCTTACAATGATTGCTCAGCTGCAGTATATAGGTGTTGATCTTGGGTGTTAAAAGGGTTTTGCCTTTATGGTATAGAGGGCCACAAAGTCAGCTTTCAAGAAACTCTGCTGAAAGGGTTACATGTTTTAAGCCGGGAAAATGAACAAGCAAGGGGACAGGCAAAAAACATTAGGGATAATACCTCAGAGTGGCTATACCCCACTGAGTATAAGAAAGGGAAAAAGCCATCAGTCTTTCAAGATGCTATTACTGGATGCTTGATCAATAAAATATGGTTCTAGGCCTGTGATGGTGAACCTATGGCACGCATGCCCAAAGTGGAATGTGGAAACATGTCGGCTGGAATGCGGAGCCATGTTGCCTGGCACGCGAGCCGTCGCCTAGCTCAGTTCCACTGTGCATGCACGCACAACCCTCATGCTCCACCTGCTCATGTGCACATGATCCCCACATTCCCCATGCATGTGCACACGACCCCCACGCATATGTGTGCGATTCCCCCCATGCTCCTGCATCCCCGGTGCATGCATGCGTGACACAGCAGCACCAATCAGCTGAGCTTCAAATGCCAATCCATTTGTTAAATTTAGCTACCGGTTCACTTGAGCTATTTTTTGGCTCTGCTGGTTACGTGCGCATGTGTGTGTGTGGGGGGAAGGGTTGTGCACAATGCGGGGGTGCACCATGCATGGGGGGAGCATGCACATTGAATTATGGGTGCGGGCACACATAGGTGCGTGCGTGGATGTGTGCAGGCATTTTTGGCACATGACAACGAAAAGGTTCACCATCACTGTTCTAGGCTCCTTTGCAGAGTTTGGTTTGTAGTCTGGCTTAAAATAATTTGAAAATAAATTGAAATAATCATTCTCTTTGTTACCTGTGTTGCCATGTGTAAAAAGGGTTTTGTGAACAAGCTGACCCAGGCTGTAGACTGGTTCTTTTTTTTTGCAAAGCACACACCAAACACATAGACAAAAATGTCATCAAAAATAGTGAATTAATCTCTTATATTTAAATATTTCCTAATAATCAGCTCCATGACAGAATGGAAGCATAATAACCTACAAACATGCCTTCCCTTTGGACCAAATTATGTCAACCTATTAGTCCAAACTTGGCATATGGAAATACATGTTTCACATGCAGGAGATACCATCACAGTAAATTTCATCACATTCTGTTAACAAAACAACATTTTAAGCGTTTTTTATAAAAAATACAGTAGTGTTTTCTCTCTCTTTCTCTCCCCCCCCCTCTCTCACCCACACCCACACATATTTCTAGAAATATATCTATTGTATATAATTATAATTAATCACATATAAATATGAGGGCAGTTTCATCGTGTCTATTCAGATGTAAATAACATTAGATTTACTGGAATTTAGTCTCAGAAAAGTGAAAGAGGAATACAATTTAAAACAACTAATAACAACCCCAGTGGGTTTTTTTAAAAAAGAACTTATAGAAGAGGGGAGAAATGGAAAAAGCTTAAAAATGGCTACATCTCTATGGGCATAGAGTTGCCATAGTTGTGAACATCATAACAAACTAATGTGGTTACAGAAGGTGAATGAAGTTGCCTATTCTTCAGTATTAAAAAAATAATTAAAAAATCAAAGAAATGGGTGTTTCAGGTGGTTTTTGAATAGATTACCCTTCCTCAATGATAAGAGTAGATTTATATTTATTTATTTGTTTGTTTGTTTGTTTGTTTGTTTATTTGCTGAATTTATATTCCTTTTATGTGATTCTAAGTGGCTAATAATAATACAAAATACAAATAAAAATTAAATACATAAAATAAAAAATAAAAACAGCTGGCAGCTGGCACAAGTTAACCTGTCATCCATGCAATCAAGAGACAGGCTCTATCCCATCCTGAGGGTCACAGACCCAAGCATAAAGACAGTTTTGCAATAGATTACAAAAGACAATCTGATTTCAGAGGGAATTATACTCCAAAGGGTCATGCCTCAGCAGAAAAGGGGCTTCTTCTGATTCCTTCCAGCTAACTACCTGGAACATGCCCTACCTTTCAGATCAGATTGGCCAAGTAGAAATAACTGGGAAGAGATGGCCCTAAGCAATGAAGGGCTTTCAAGGTGACAACCAGCACCTTGAATTGCATCTGGAAGCAGTCTGGAACTCCATATGGCCTGTGGCTCAGTGGTATCACACCTACCAAATAAATGGTGCCAGTAACTGCCCATTCTGCTATATTTTGCACCAGCTAAAACTTCTCAATTCTTTTCGAGGGCAGCCATATGTAAAATGCATTACAATAGTTCAATCTGGAGGTCACAAGGTCATGAGTGGTTATGAGAAAAGTCCTCCAGTCATGGGATGAGTGCAATTACCTAAGCTGTTCAGAAGCCTTCCTATACAAAGCACATGGTTTTCAAGCAGTCCTGTGGGTTGTGGTTGTGTACCAGGTCTTTCTGGGGCAGTGCTATCAAAATGGAAGGCTACTAGAACCAAGATGTCCAAACCCTAGAGCCATTCTGTCTTACTTTGGTTAAGCTGAAGCCTGGGGCAACCCACCCAGGTCTTCTCAGCCTCTGAGACAGAATTTCCATTGCAGGTAGCCTGAAATGAAAATATAAAGTTAGGTATCATCAGAATAGGGATTCTATTTCACCCTAAACCAAGGGTCTTCAAATTTGGAAAGTTTAAGACTTGTGGACTTCAACTCCCAGAATTCCTGAGCTAACATGACTGGAGGAGGAATTCTGGGAATTGACATCTACAAGTCTTAAAGCTGTCAAGTGTGAAGATCCCTGCCCTAAACTGCCAGTAAACTTCACCTAGTAATTGATCTTACTGAACAATTTCATGAGGATGTTAAACAGGAAAAAGAGAGAATATTGAGTCCTGAGGATATGTCACCTAGATTTCTTGCAGCCTATAAACTCTGACTGGAAACAATTCCAGATAAAGAAGAAGAACAAGCACAACTCCATGCTGTTCACTGCCAGCTTCCAAAGTCAGTCCAGAAAGATACCATAGTTGACAGTACTGAAAACCAGTAAGAGGTTATTTATTTTTAACTTTTGTAAAGTATGTTTTTTTTTTAGTTGTTTGTAAGCCACCCTGAGTCTTTCGGGAGAAGGACGGCATATAAATTAGATACATACATACATACATACATACATACATACATACATACATACATAAATGGTCAAGAAAAGAGAGATGGATGCATCACCCCATCTTGATCCCACCAGAAGTAATCCAAGAGCGCAACCAATGCTACCTCAATACTTCACCCATGCCTGAAACTTGACTGAATGGGGCCCAGATAATTTGCTTCTTGCAAAGTGCTCTGAAATTGAAATGCACCCACAATATGTTGGCTAGTGTGGTTATTTGCTATGCTTATAGCAACATATTGTTTTGGGATTATGTGAATTGCAGTGAATCGCATCTGGGAAAAGCACAGATAACATCATGAAAAAATTGTTCTGAACATTCATCTTTACAGACTTCAGCAAACATTTTGCAATGAAATGAGAACATGGCCTATCAGGCATCTATGACAGCCCATAGAACAAAACCACTTCAATCTATTAGTTGTCTTCAAAAAAATTTGTGCTATCAGGCACCTAACTTTTAATCATAGTGTCAGATGAAGGCTAAGGAAAAGCTTATCTCATATAACTACAATATAGACACCCAAGAATTTTTTCACGTGGAATAGATGTAAAAGTGCTGAAGTTTCAAGGAAACTTAACAGCAATTTTTCTACAGAAAATTAATACGTAAAATACACACGCACAGTGCATCTTTCTAAGTATATATGATTGACAGGAAGACAAACAAAAGTGACGGGCACAGTAAGTTTCTAAAATACTCTTTTCTAATGAAATTCAGGAAAGCCAATTTGGTGGAGCAGTTAAGGGATCAGGCTAGAAACCAGGAGACTGTGAGTTCTGGTCCTGTCTAAGCACAAAGCAAACTGGGTGACATGTCGTAATTAAAATGTTGGATAAGGTCCACTGAGATCTAGGTTCAAGTCTGTCCTCATCCATGAAATTTATAAAATGGCCATTCGGTAAAGAAATAGATTCAGTGCTGTATGACATGCTAACCTCTTGAATGAAATGAGGCTTAAGTAAAATAAAATAACTGCACATCTAATTTTAGCCTATTTAATTATTATAGTTTAGATTCAAAACTATAAGCATTGAATTATAGAGTATCACTACATTTATATACATAGTAAATTCCAGTCTACCAGATTCAGCAACTGTTATTTTAAACCTTTCAGCCAATTTTCAACCATTGTTTTGTTTGGGGGGAATCTTCCATGTTTCTGGATGAATATAAAAACATAGTGTAAAGCAAAAACGATAATTGTGGCAGAGAAGGGTAACTTCATTACAAGGTTTTTTTAAAAAGTACAATATTCATTGGCATAGAACTAATTTAAACTTTTCATACCTTCCAAATAAAGAATTTGTTTATTACTATTTCCCTACAATGTTTAGTGAAAGGCCAGATCAAGACATGTTTAAAACACAGAGTATGACATTCGTATTTGTATTCAATACAATACTGGGCTCAAAAATGTTCTTTTCAGTATAAATGTTGGCAAGATCCAAAACAGAAGCCATTTATGACATCTATCACTGCAAATGTAACAAAGCAACAAGTGTGCCTGAAACAGGTAAACCAGCCTAAACAGTTGCAGGATACATGATATTTTCTGCATCCAAACATCTGACACTATGGAAATGATCATGACTTGGATATAATCTGCCAGGTTAAAATTACTAATTTGATACCTATTTGTATTTTTATTTTTTGTCACCCCATTATACCCACTACTGGTAAAACAAACAGGACATTTTAGCTTTAATCTTCTTACTACATAACCCAAATAACTTCAGTCATGTTTGCATTAATGTTGCATTAATCATGTTGTTGTGTATTAATGAGTTTTCAGGCTATGCTAATTACTGTCATAGATTCTGCAGCAGCCCATTAAATATACAAATTACAGAATTAAAGAGCCAGAGCTCTTCATGATTAATCTTTAAATGGAGAAAAACTAATGATGTCTGTACAAAGTTTCTCTCTACTTTGGACTGAGTGAGCTCAATGAGCAATCAATTAGAGGATTTGAAGAATAAGAAGCCCGTAAGGCAGCATCTGTTTTTCTGAAACAGTGACTTGAAATAGATATCGGGCATAAAGCTTTTTCAGATTTTGCTATTTTACAAGTATTTACAACATTGTCCAGTCTTAACACTTTTTCCTTAAGAGTCTAGAGGCTTAAATTCATTATTATGTCCCCATTGGAAGCACCTGCCTCTTTGTGAATATAGTAAATCAATCTTCTCTTTTTAGCAAGGACACGAGTTCTGTTGCTCTCTAGTTAGGAAGATTTACAGCAAACCTTGGTGAAAACAAAGGCAAGATAAGTTTAGAGTCATTTGATAAGATTTGATATATTAGAAGCACTTTCCCCTCCTAGCTTCTGAATGATGTTTTGTTTAATAAGAGAACAATGGCTAGTGGTTGGGGGTTGTAAATTAAGAGGGATGGATTTTGAACCAAATTCTGCCACAGACGCAGCACAGAACATTAGTCAAATCATTTAACTTCCTCGGGCCTAATTTCATGGATTATTGGTAAAAATGGTGTTTAGTATAGAAATAGTATGGAAAATATAAACAATTTAAATTTTAATTGTTAAATTTAAATAGTTTCATGCTAACGTGTATGCAACCACAGTGCACAGAACCAACATGTTCTATTTATAGGTGAGAAAAATAAGGGATATCTGTAATCATGGCCAACTGAACCATGGATATAATATTTCATGGAAATATTTCATTTCATAAATAATGACATCTTTATATGGCTATGATAATCTAGAAGAGTAGCATTGAATATGGCAGAAATACATGACATTGAGGCCTAAGTTCCACATGGTATCCAAAAGTACATAGATGTGACCTCCAAAGGTTGTTACCAATTTGTAAATATTAAAGTGATGAGCGGGAAGTTACATTGTATTATTGTATTTTAATTATATTCAATTCTATGTGAAATACATAGATATAAAATCAAGAATTTCAGTTCTAAGTATTTTTTTGGAGTGGGACCTCTACTTCAAGACTAGTTATGTTCAGGTTCAAACCTTTGATTTGATTTGATTGGATTGGATTTGTATGCCACCTATCTCCCAAAGGACTTTTTATTGTCAATGTGCAACATGTGTACAATGAAATTGAATGAGCCTCCCTTGGTGCAGCCCACCAAGAGCATGGAATACATCTCAATAAATAAATAAATAAATAAAAAGAAATCCCTAACCCCTAGCATATATTTGCAGATAGATAGATAGATAGATAGATAGATAGATAGATAGATAGATAGATAGATGGATAGCATCAACTTCAATAGCACCCAAACCCTAGCCACAATGGAAAACTCCAGCAACAGAATTATCAGACAAGCCATAGAGATTGAAAAACGACCAAGGAGCATGAATAAAAGAGATGACTCTACCAGATTGTCAATTATCTGGAAGTCTGCACTCACACACAGGAAAATAAATAAATCTAAATAAATCTAAATAAATCTAACAAATAAATAATAATAAATAAAATCTCCACATCACAAGCCAAGCAAGAACCTGGGCCCAAACAGACACCCCCTGAGAACTCCAGCCAAACCACACCCCAGCCAGCCACACAGATGAAACCTAGCCATCTAGCAAACGACTGCCGGCCATTCACCCGAAGCCAAGCCACACTGAAAGCCCCCAATACACGAAATACAATGTTGTCAGCCAATCAGGGCAAAGGAATGGTACAAAATGGACAAAATGGATCAGAAAGACCATTAAATTGAAACAAGCACTATAAGTAAAGAAATTCAACAATTATTGACACAATTTGTGAGGGCGCTTTCTATCATGGACCTGTAGGAGGAAGTCTTCTAATGGTTTCAACTTGGAAGATACTTCATGCACCTGGGAATAGTGATTACCACTAGTGAAAGTGGCAGGTGATGCAGAATTGTTGTTGTTGTTGTTAGTTGCGAAGTCGTGTCTGACCCATTGCGACCCCATGCACAATGTTCCTCCAGGCCTTCCTGTCCTCTACCATCCCCCGGAGT
>JANHFR010000648.1:544923-555316 GCA_032468015.1 Mimophis mahfalensis | reverse complement strand
CCTCCCTCCCATTTTTTTTCTTGCACTGGAAGTAGCATCAGCAAATAATATTTGAAAATGCAGAAAATTACCTTTTTCAACAATTCAGATTCTGCTGCAGTTTCATGGTCTGTCAGTGCATTTGTTAAGAGTGCTACTGATTCTATAAAGCAGCACTACACTCCTAGTATTTAGAAAACTACCTCCTAACCTTTAAAATTTGAATTATGCTACATTGCATTTTCCCAGTACATATTTCCATCAGACTGCTTTTGATGTCAGTTTAATGTTTATCTAATAGAGTACAAGGTTATAGTATGAGAGCTATACTGATGAAATAGATTATATGATAATTTTGTCAAAGAGAAGGGTTTCCTTTTATATGACTAATATATGTAATAATTAATTATTTTACTGCCACTATATAAGATTCTAATCTCTGTTAAATTTTATTAATTTCACTTTGAAAGAATAATGGAAATTACATAGAATTAGACAGAGGAAATCAGCAACAAAGGGGAAATTATTATGTAAATCCAGGCAGATTAAATATTGCCCACAATCTAAATATGGGAACACAAGATCTTCATGCATGTCAATAGCTATAAAATGTATACATGTCCCTGCTGTATCCAAAGCCTTGGTTTTATAAATTCAGAAATTGGAGCTACAACCAATAATTCTGAGTTCATGATTATTACTTAGGTATTATAGTAGGGTGGACAAGGTGAGGAATGAAGAGAAAACCTGAGATGCATTCTTTTTATAATACCATGAATATTATTTTAGAATAAGTACCATGTCTGTAAATGCACAATCAACTACAATAGAGAATTAAATATTTCTACATGTTTAAGTAAAAGGATGATGTGGTAGTTTTAGTTGCAATGGACCTGGGTATGACTGCAGCAATCCTGATACTAATATCGGGACTATGTGCTCCTTTGAATATCTGGATGGTAATTTAGAGGTGGGCTAGTCAGGCTGCCAAGTTCTAGAATTCTATTCAATTTAGTTAATATACAAAGTCCATTATATCAGAACTCATATAGTTGAGTCCTGATATAATGGACTTCTTAGTCCTGAGAAACAGAGTGACAGTTTGCAAAATATTCAGGTTCATTGCATCTTCACATTCCTCTTTCATCTGGAAAATGAGTAGCCATCTCCCTACTGCATCAACAAGTAGATTATTATTTTATTTTATTATTTTACTAATTTGTTATATGATTCTCTTTTATTAGTTTTATTGTTTTTATATGATGTTTTTATGTTCTTGTAAGCTGCCTTGAGCCACCCTGTGCGAATAGGCAGCAATATAAATCTCCTAAATAAATAAATAGATACCAGTAGATAGCAAGAAAATCTAGAAATGTCTACTGTATTTAAAAGTAAAGAGCCGCAGTGGCAGTGGTTAGAATGCAATAATGCAAGCTACTTCTGCTGACTGATGGCTGCCTGAGTTCGAATCTCAGCAGCCTCAAGGTTGACTTAGCCTTTCATCCTTCTATGGACGGTAAAGTGAGGATCCAGACTGTTGGGGGCAATAGACTTTCTGTAAACTGCTTAGAGAGGGCTGAAAAGCAGCACTGTGAAGTGGTATGCACGTCTAAATGCTATTGTTATGCTGTTGCTAAATGGGGTGATAAAGTATAGGCTTCCAGGTACTACATTTTCTGTACTTTAAATCCATTTCTCCCTCTTAACAAATCAGGTTAATAAGAATCTGTAAGAATCTAGATTTCTTTTTAATTAGTGAATGATAAGGTCTTGACACTTGTAACATTTCTATGCAGAGGTAGCTCCATTGAACTCAAAGAAATATTTTTGGTAAGCATGAATAGAGTCAAAGCCATTTCTAAATAATTGGAAATCATATCAGCATCTTTTTTTCCTCCAATTCCTTGGTGTATTTTGTAAATATACTACAGCAGCTTATTTATATTTTATTTATTTGTCAAATTAATATTCTACTTTCCACAGCTCAAATTTATAAAACAAAACAAAAGCAAAAAAAAAAAAAACACCTTAAAAGCAAAAGAAGCTGATAATCTTAAACAGCAAATAGGTATGTTACACGCTGTATGCTCTCTGGAAAAATTCCACATGCAGCTTATTCTGAAAGGCAGATAATGTCAGAGGTAATTGAACTTCTAATAGGAGGCCATTGCAGAATAATATCCCTAACACAAAAAAGGAACATTTCTGGAATTCAACATACTTAATTTCATGAGATGGAAAACAACCATGTGCTTCTCCTGGCATAATCAAATTGGTGGAGATGATTCCTTGTATTTAACTTGGGAGCCAAGTCAGAAAATATGTAGTTTATATCAGCACCTTGAAATGAACTTGGAAGCCTATAGGATGCCATACCTACAGGATGGTACTGCAGGCCAACAGTACAGATATAATGTATTAATTACTATTCAGCATCCATGCCTCTGAATTTTAAAGCAAATGAAGCTTCTAGTTGTTCTGACCTAGGGTTCTCAAAAGCATGAAGCTGACTCCTCGTCCCGATAAAACCCTTTTTATTGAGTTTAAAGTGAATTCCTCTCCAGCAGAGTCCCAGCCAGCAGTTTTTCAAGATAGTTCACAACCTCAGAGCTTTATCAGGCTTGGAGAGCTAGCAGACCAGTATCTTCCAAACACCACTCTGTAGCAGACAATACTTGGCAAGGAGCCAGGAACAGATCTTCACCCTAATGAATTGAGCTAATTGCCTCCTGCAAAAATCACTCCCCTTTTGCTCCTCTTTATTCCCTATGGGAGGGATCATTCACCATCCACCTGTTGCTTTACTCCCAAGTCAACCCTTGTTCCTTAGCTGTTCCATTCTCCTAGCACACTGGGAACAGGCTCCAGCTGTTCTTCTGCCCCACTGATGTCCAACTCCGAAGACAGCTGATAACTGTCAGATGGCCCTAGCCCCATCTCTGCCTCTGATGCAGAGCACTCATCAGACTCTTCCCCAGACTCCAGGATGGGCCCATGTTCTTCCCAACCTCCTCACTGTCCAAATCTGTTGCAAGCTCTGCTGGCCTCTGGCGGGCCACAACACTGGTTTATCTCTGAAGACAACCCCATGTAAATGGGAGATGATGAGAGCCTGAGACATTGTAATAAGGTCTTCACATTGCAGAGAGAGCCACAATTGGTGCCCCAGCTAAAGCTCAGCCAAAGGCCCCTGACCAGGGTTTCCACCTACTATTGAGCAGGATCCAAAAAGCCAGTAGGGTTCCCAAGTGATGGAGCTGCTTCTTCAGTGGTAGTTGAACCCATCCAGAGTGGGACTGTAGGGGAACCCGTGATGCAGAAATAGTAGATCTGTCTTGCTAGGGTTCAGTTTAATCTTTGTTTTTCCTATCCAAAGCATCACAGGCCCCAGGACAAAACTTGCAGTGTATATTCACATTTGTAACTTTTGTAAACTTGTAGTAGAAGTAGCATTAGCAATCACAGGTTTGGTTTCCTAGTCTAGTCTGTCTTGAAGGGCTGACATTGGTCTTGCAAATCTCAACCTCCCTCCCTTTATCTTCATGAGAATTAGAGAGAGTCAAGTCTGAGATATTTTCTCAAATTACATTTTTGCCTCAGAATGATTTTTTTTATTTGACTGTTTGGAGCTCTTCCGTCTGTTCCTCAGTGTAATTCCTACATTGCAGTTGTATAGTTGGTTTTTTGTGTTCAGTTATTTAACAAAGTGAGTTGGTTTTAATCAATTGCTTGCTGCATAGAGTCATTCCTGTGAGTTGGTCATCCATAAAAATAAAATAAATAGGAGTGGAGACTGTGCAAAAGTTGTCTATCATCTCTAGATACAAGAGCGTTCTGAATGTTATATATGGTATTTCAAATTCCAAAATGTACCTCCAAATATATTAATGTTAGGGGATTAATTCATTTTATTATGAGAAATATCAATTTTTAGAATTATAATTATATTGCTATAACAATAATTAAACTAATAATGCCCATTCATCTGAAAAAAATGCAAATCAATAAGCACTCACTTTTACTGCAGCCAAATAGGTTGTGGACATCCAAATTGCTAGCATTGGGAACACAATTGTCACATTTTAAGCCAGCTGCAAATTGTTTACACATACATTGTCCAGTAATGGGATGACAAGTCCAATTAATAGCTCCAGCAGGATGACAACTACAATGCTGACATCTATAAACAAAAACAAATCATGAAAGTAATGAAAACATATTAATAGTTCAGTTAGACACAGTAGGGCTTAATTCACTGGCTTCTTTTAACTAACATAATTAGCATCACAAATGAAGAACTTGAACTCTGGTAGGGAAAAACTTAACTATATTTAAATAAGGAGTTGTGTTCCAAATTTACATTACTTTACATTGTTTTTTCATTTAACCGCTGATCTTAAATATGTCTGTGGTGGATTTGCAAAAGTTAAAGACAGTAGAACAAGCTATGGAGACATAAATAGTTGTTCAAATGATCTAGACCCAAACTATATAAAACTTTATACATCATATTACCCTTGTATTGAAACAGCTACACTGATCACTAGTTGCTTTCTGAGCTTAGTTTATATGCACAATGTTTTATCTGACTAAATATGGTGTTAAAAATGAGTAATCAAAGATGTGCGATGTCCCCTTGACTGTTAATGTATTTACAGATTAAATGTATAATAGTTGCGGTGATTTTAGAAGTATACATGTTGGGAATATAAAATGTATGTGTTACTTACTTTGCTACATAAACTAGGTTATTGGCCAAGAACCTTAATGATTTGCTGTAAATGTTAGATAATTCTACTAACCTGAAAATTAATATTTCAAAGATCAAGGTGGGTTATGTTTTACAAGAAAAATTGGAAAACATTGTCAAATTATACATAAGAGAAGATAAATGAGACTAAACAGATGAATTTGTGCAATTTGATAGAAATTTCTCTCTCTCTCTCTCTCTCTCTCTCTCTCTCTCTCTCTCTGTGTGTGTGTGTGTGTGTGTGTGTAATTCAGAGATATAACTGTCCGATATAGTTCAGCACAATCTTAAATGTTTGACCCAAAAAGGACCAGCAAACTGCTCCCTGGGCACCTTAGAGGATAGTAGCACCTTGGCCAGGATCAACAAGGGCTATGTCACGTAGCCAAGAATCAAGAAATATTTTATTAACTTTGTTCTCTGGAACTGAAATCATATAGGAAGCCCACTGGTTTTAAATGTATTTAAAATAGTCCAAAATCATGACAGCACAGGCATTATGATAACACCTATATTGCAGGATCCAAACTGAGTCAGTCACCAGAATTAAAGCTGTATTTGGTCACTAGGACAAAAGCTTTCTGGCTCATGCTGGAGCCCATCCTCAGGGAACCTCTAACTCTCCAGAATGCGTGTCTGTTCTCTGTATTGTATTTCTATGGTGCCTGGTTTTGTGTAGTTGTGTTTTGATTGTTAATTAGGATATTGATGGCTGGCTAGTAAGTTAGTTGTTTCCTTGTGTCACTGTGCCCTCAGTTCCTACGTGCCTGTTAAGCTAGCAGTAAATCAGCACTCCTACTGACTGATAAGGGGCCCATTTCCCAGGCTTCAATCATTTCTGTGGCTATTTTTGTCTCTGCCTGGCCAACAATCTTAATAGCTGTGAAACTGAATGCCTGTCCTTGTTTGTTGCAATGTGAGGCTACCAACAAGTTCAGATATAACAATCACCTATATTGCTACACAATTAAATTGTTACCATAATTATCCAAGCCATGCACCCTCATATTTTGACATTTGTAACATTCAATATATTGTAGAGCAAGCCCTGCCAAGTGATATGAAATTTTAGGAATTGCAGTTTTGGCTTGTATTTTTAACTTTTTTATTAATTAATTAATTAATTAAATTTTTATACTGCCCTTCTCCCTAGGGTCTCAGGGCGGTGTACAGGGCAGTTAAAAACACACAATATAAAAATTAAAACAAATATTAAACTAACAGTATTGCCCCGGCAAACTAGTTAAAAACTTCATCAATACCCTCCCTCAGCCCATTTTTATGAGGTCCGGGAGACATATCCAGTCAAAAATTCATATTTTTTTTGTTTACTCATGGTAAACAAAACTACTCTTTGTTATACAGAGCCAGTTTCTTTAGTATGGAAGCTAGAGACTGTGAGTTTTAATCCTGCCTCAGGCACAACACTACCTCAGTGACCTGGTGACAGTCACTCTCTCTCAGCTCTAAGAAACAGGCAATGGCACTTCTGAAAAACCTTGCCAGTAACACTGCAGTGATTGGTATAAGCAACATTCAGGAGTCTGAAATTGACTCTCTCACACATAGGCATCCAAAAAACCCCACAAAACCCCTGATGTTCCATCTATGCTTAATAACTTCCTGTCTGACATTCTGAAGGAGGACAGGCTCTACAAGAACTATAGTGATTATTCTAGGCATGCTTAAACAGAAATAAACTCTTCTTACTTCAACAAGCTTAGCTCTATATAAATTCCAGCCAAGCATCTTTGCTGAAATATTCTGCAAGGGGTCCAGTCAGAAAACCCAGTGTTTTTCTGAGTCTACACAAGCATGGCATATTTTATGCTCCCTCTGTGTACTCCAGTACAAACCCTTCCTCCAGCTTTCCAATAACCCTGCTCCATTATTCCCCACAAAAATATTCTATCCAGTCAGTGCAAGAAAATAAATAAACCTGCTCTGAGACTACTGATAAGTAGCAGTTGCTCATCTGACTATTTCATTATTTAGGATAGCACACCAGGTATCAAATTTAAATCTACAGAAGACAGCCTCTATTGGGTAGATGTTTTACTTCACGTTTTAATAATATGGCAACTTCTGTAACACTTAATAACTTTGGACTATAGCCAATAAAGTTAACAAAAGCATTTCCTCTTTCACAAGTTGGAGCATTTAATTTTCACAAGTGCTCCCAAACCACCCATAAGTACCTTCTGTTCCACTCATAACTCTGCTGTTACAGATTGCAATATCTTCTGGAACCGAATGGTACGGATGATAGCAATGCACAATTTTTTTTGCGGGGGGTGGGTGGGTAGGAACTCAGATGCTTTTGACTGAATGAGAATTGTTGGTATGTCAGGGATGAGCCACTCATGGCCCCAAGGGCACAATGATGAAATTCAGTGGCAAACCAACAACACAATCAGTGACACAATTTTTGTTTTTTTCTTTTTAAATGAAATAAATGCACATACATCTGTGAAGCCTCTGCTCAGTTTAATTCATATTTCTAATATATCTCTTCCCCCCTCCCTCCCCAAAAGAAGTGATTTTACCATATTCCCTCTAGTGACATTGTCACACCTCCGTGCTACCATCAGTTCCTACAGGCAGAAAAAATGCCCATCTCCATGATATATTAAAGAATTCAAACAACTCTTGATAAACAGGACTACTAAGTGGATCCCAAGGCAGGAAATCTCTAGTTAAAAAATGATTTGCTAGTTGTTATGGTATTTGATATTTATTGCCCCATTGTGATGAGGCAAGGGGGTATTTGAGTGTCTCTGAAAGAAATGCGCACAGAACATCCAACATGTCAAAAGTATTTACTTCTAGTAGGATTATCCAAGGCTTGAAAGTCATTCCAACTCCCCAGATAAACCAAGGGATGAGCCTTTATTGGCCAGCAGTAATATAGGAAGATTATATCTAGAGGCAAATGATCAAAGGAATTATTTCATATCCAATGGAAGAAGGCAATAGTAAACCACACTTGTATTTTTATGGGGGAAAAACAGATAACCTCTCTACACGAACTAAGAGGTGCCAGATAGTCAATCTGGTTTCGAAAAGGCTGAAGAACAGGAGGCATTATTGCTGATACATACTGGAAAATTGAGAAAGTCAAAGAACATCAAAAGAAGTCAATATGTGCATCACTGATTATAGAAATGGGCAATCATATTAAGTTATGGAAAGTGCTTAAAAAAATGAAAAACCTAGAAACACTTCATTATTTTCATGAGAAACCTCATGAACTTTATTTCAAAAAAGACTCCAGTTAATATTGTGGACAGCCAAGAAAACAAACCAATGGATCATCAAAGAAATGAACCAGAGCTTTCACTTGAAGTGCAGATGACCACATTAAAATTATCTCTTTCAAATAAATTGTGTGAAGGCCTAGATTTCTGGAGAAGGTTCTAAGGCTGGGAAATATGGAATGAAGGAGAAGAGGATGACTGCAACATGATGGATGGGTTCAGTTCTAGTGACCATGGATGACACTGGAAGACCTGAGGGCAAGTTTAAGGATAGACCATCACTGAGAAAAATCAATCTATGTGATCACTAAGAGTTGACACCAATCTGATGACACATAATAAAAAAGCTTCAGATTTTTAAAGTTTTTAATCAGAGGGAAAAGAAAAAAAAAATTTCTTGAAAGGCAATGATCTGTTTCACCCTGAGCTATTATAAGAGGCACATTCTCCTTTCATCATTTCCTAACTTACCACGGTGAGAAACTTTGCAATGAGTTTTTAGTAGCCATAACTAGAAGGGGGTCAAGTGCCCTAAATACTTATGGTCATGCTACTTGAAGGGCTGCTATCATCCACATCCATCTGTCCTATTTTAATGTCAAGAACAGGCCCCTTTTATTTCATACCCTTTGAGGGGTGGTAAGAGTCCCCATTCTTCATTGTCTCATTTAAATACGGAACAAGTTGCTTTCTAACAATTTTGAACTCTAGCACAGACACTTTCAAGGAACCTTTAAAGGCATATTCATATATTTAAGCAATCCCTTTAGTGCTTTTATTTTTCTAAAATCAGATGCTTTTCAGTATTAAAATTCAAAGTATGAATTTTGATTACTGCTTTTTTGTTAATTTGTAATTTTTTAATTCTGATTTCATTATTATAAGACACCTTAAAGAAGCCCAGAAGTGTTTTAAATGAACAAAGAAAGATATGTGAATATCTTCTATAATTATATTTCTTGTTTTCCTGCAGCATGTCTCTCCTTTTGGGAAAAAAAACAAAACAAAAAAACTCTTTAGAGAAACTTGTTAAATGTGTAAAAATTATTTCAATATATTTACATAAAACAGGTTATATACAACTGGCAGTTATGACAGACTATTTTAAACAGTTTTATAATAAGTCTTACTATTACTATTTTAGTAACTCTTATAACTGCAACTGACTTTCTTTTAGGAGTTGTTGTTGGTTGTTTTTTAGTAACTCTTATTGTGTGATCTCCTGAGTTCAACACCCTTTAAAAGGCTGATAAAAGCTAAAGCAGCAAAATAAGCTGCAAATTTGTTTTATGGAATAATATCCCTTTGGGACTAAATAATAATAAAAATATTCTTTCTTTCTTGAAAACTACATCACTGTCATTTCTTTTCTTTTACAGGCTCTCACAGAAAGAGGTTTTTCCCAGAACTGTATTAAATTCTTTCATCTGTAGACAGTCAAACTAAATCCCCTTTCAAACAGACATTGCTTAATCTCTGAACATAACAATACATAATGTTATATTTGAGAAATATATAAAATTGAGTGTGTTATGTGATATAGTCATTTTACAATATTTTATAGTTTATGATTTCTTCACATATTTATTACTTAGCTTTTATTCTAGATGACGGGGTTTAATATATCTCAGCCAGTGAAATTAGAGAATACTTTCTCTGAGAATTATTAGCTCATCAGAATAATTTAAATCAGAAAAAGAACACAAGTTGAATGATATAATGTACTTCAAAGAATATTAGTTCAGAAACCCTTGTATGAACCATTGTAAAGCAGACCAAATTGCTAATCTCCTATTGTTACTGAGACCCAACAGTAAGATACTTCAGCATGTTGAAGTACTATATTAAATTACTTTCAATATTTGACTACAACTTATCATCCAACATATAGCACTTTGTATTAAGGTGAAGTTGGGGCATAGGGCCATACCCCTATTGGCTATCTCAAACTGCCCCACACATGGCTCCCTTTCTAGTCCCTGGTGGTACTGGATCAATAGAGAAGTCTAGAAGACTGATAGAGAAATATAAACAAGTGTTTCTCCCACGCTTCTGCTGGATTGAGAACTGTAACATTTAATTTATGGTAGAGGGCAGTTTATAGATAGTTCTCAACTTACAATCATCAGCTTAACAATTAGAAAATTATGACAGTGTTGTTGCAGAGTGGGAAGTGTTATTGTGAGCTCCTGAAGAAAAGGTGAGATATTTATTTATTTATATTATGTACCCTGCCTTTATTATTTTTATAAATAACCCAAGACTTCAAACACGCCCATCACACTTTCTTTCTCCTATTTTCTAAGATAGAAGATAGACAGATAGATATTAATAGCAATAGCAATAGCATTTGTTTTATATACTGCTTATCAGGGCTTTCAACCCTCTCTAAGCAGTTTACAAAGTC
>JANHFR010000648.1:475288-487525 GCA_032468015.1 Mimophis mahfalensis | reverse complement strand
CACGCTGCCAGCACCAAATTTAAAACAGAAATGGCTGCTAAAGCCTAACACACATGAGGAAGATGAGCCTGATGATGGCGGATGAGATTTTGCCAAAATGTTGCTACAACTTCAAAAGTACAACTATGAAGATGTGGGAAAATACCTGAACAAAGCATAATGCCATACGCATAAATACCCGCAAAAATATAAGAACACATACACACATGCTCACACACACACACACACACACACACACACACACAAATTCTACATGTATATGCTCATGAAAACCATTGAATCAATAATTAAATTACAGAAAAAGCAAGGGGAGACTTAAACACTACAGAAAAAAATAACTTATGTACCAAAGAAAAGAGGTTAAATGCATTAAGTACAATACCATTGGATCTCCTTTTCCTTGAGGCTTTGCTTTAGACGTGCAATGGTTAATTACATCAAAGGATAAGAACTCAATGGTTATGGGTCAATGAACCGTGTAGGGGTTAATAAGGCAGTGGTCACAGGTAAAAATGAGTTTGCTGGTATCGTAATCTCTCATTCCAGTATTATAAATAGTAATGGTTTTCTCCCAGTGAGGGCAGGAGAGTTTTTATTAGAAAACCCATATGAATGCATGCAGGGGAAAAGGGCAATTATCTTGTTTCTTTTTTTCCTTTTCTTCTGGAAAGAATTCTTCAGAAATATAAAGTCTTTTTTGAATACAATGGTATACATTAAGATAGGCTCCCGCCCCCCCGATCTTTAACTGTGAAGATTTTTTCTAACTTTAAAGTGAGAAAAGTATGGTGTATTTCCCAGGTAATTTATAAGAAGGAAGGAAACATCGTAGGGTTAGGAGGAGAACAAGAACAGTATGGGTAAAGGTCCAGTTCAGGAAATTTTGTTGTTTGCCCACTTTATTTTCTATGCAAATAAATTTTGGACAAAATGCCAACTTAATATGGTATAAAGAGGCCTGATTGGATCGGAGAGACCTACATTATCATTTTTTATCTATTTGAGATTTCCGGCCTAAGATATTTATTCTCCATCACAAATAGAAAACATCATCTTTCTCAAGTGCTTACAACAAGCACATCTGGGAAAAAAGGATGATAATACAAAATTTTGTAAAGAATGAAAACAGTGGTCTGTCTATCCAGGTATCCATTTAAGCTAGTGGCAGTCCAATAAATTGTGATTTGTATGCTGCTTATGGACTCTGGGGAGAAGGTGATAGGTAGGACAATACATATCCACTGTCAAATCCAAGCACACACCCAAAACACTTGCAGACAGAAACAGAAACTACTAAAACAGAAACTTACTGATAAACATGGTCAAATATACACACATACCCATAAATGCTATAGAACCCAGAAGCAGAGAATATGGCAATGAAATAGGAAAGTCACAAAATGACAGGAGCATAGAGTTCAAGGTAAATATAGAAACAGAACGAAGCAAAGGAAACCTTGGTGGGGAAGCAGGCTATAGAAAGGAGGGAATGATAAAAGACACAATGGAGAAAAAGAACAGTGTGAAATAATTGAGTCAGCAGATAGATCATTCATGGCTGGAACGTAGTGAAAGAGGCATAGCATTATTAGTGGACAGATAGAAGAAAACAGGCTAAAAAGCATAGTAAAAGAAGGAGGAAGGGAGGAAGTGGTGCAAACAGAATAACAGAGTTAGAAGGGACCTTGGAGGTCTTCTAATCCAACTCCCTGCTCAGTCAGGAGCCCCAATACTATATCAGACAAGTGGTTGTCCAAACTCTTCTTAAAAGTTCCAGTGTTGAGCACCCACTTCTAGAGGCAACCCATTCCACTGATTAATTGTTCTAACTGTCAGGAAATTTCTCCTTAGTTCTAGGTTGCTTCTCTCTTTGATTAGTTTCCATCCTTTGCCTCTTGTTCTGCCTTTGGGTGCTTTGGAGAATAGGATGATTCCCTTTTCTTTGGGTAGTAGATTTGTGCTATCTAAAGGAAGTTGTTATTCAGGTCACCAGGCATAAGTCTCTCTGAATCTGATAGGGAGAATATTCTCATCACCAAATCCAGAAGAATGTAATTTTAATTCTCCAGTGAACCATATCTCTTCTGGAGAACTCTTATTCTTACATCTTTATCAGGTATAAGGCAAAAATGTGGGTTTTGAGACCAGCACATATGCAGGTTGAAAAATAAATACACTCCCCACCCACACTCACCCATAGCTAGTTAGTTGGGTAATTAGTTAGTTGCTTCTGCCTATAGACCTTAAAAAAGTAAAGTTACCTAATGTCAGTGATGGTGAACAAGTTGGTCAAAGTTCAGTCTGGTACTCTAACTGAGGCTCTGTGATCACACAAAAGAAAGTTCACATCTAACAACATTTATCATATATGCTTACAATTCTATTTTGTTGTATGTACATTTCAATTATCTTTCTTCCCGATGCATTTGAGTGAAGGAGGAATTAAAGCAGTAGCAACACAACACAATCACAGACATTTCATTAAGGCCTTCTGAAAACCAACATGCATTTTCCTGAGAGACTAAGTGTCTACCATGAGAAATCAGGAAAAAATACAACTTTGAATTTAAATAGATGCGCATTTTTGGTCCTCAGTATATAAGGCAATTCAATTTGAATCCAGTTCAGCTGCAAAGGTTCAAATGTGACCTCAAAAAGATGGCATACAAGAAATAGTTAAACTATCAAATTTTAAAATAAAGACAAAATATAATGGACTAAAAGGCCTCAAGAGCACAAGTTGCTGGAGGCTTACATACAAGAAGTAGCAAATGGAAATCCAGATTTTCCCACATTTTCTATTTCAGGACACAACGCTTTCCTTACAGTGAGCCATTTAAATAACCTTAAGTGTGAGGAGATGATTATGATGTATCATCATGATTCATCTACAGTTTATGACTCACAGTTGTTTCTAAGACAATAAATGAATCTGAAAAAGACATTCTTCTCCATTCCCTATGTTTAGAACAGCATGAAATATTTGAATACCACTGAATTAATGTTAGTATAGTACATTCCCTCTAGCTTATAATGCATGTGCAGCATATCCCAAGGTTTAGTCTAACATAAAGATCTAATTTATATGGCTGCTACTATGCAATTTTCTGTATATCATTATCTTCTTGTGTGGCATGCCCAGTTTGAATGCATGTATATGTATAATATATAAGTATTTAAGCATTTGCTGCATTTTAATATTTGATTTAGAATGAAAATGGAGAACACAAAGGAACCTTTCAGATCTAAAGCTTGGCAAGAGATAATGAATTTATATAGCAAATACAGGAGAACAAGAAACATGTCACTTTAACATGAAAGTGCTTCTCTGCATATGTCACGAGGAATTTATCTGGGGTCTTGTTCTTGACAAGACAGAAAAAGATGCAAATACCATGTTAACAGAGCAGAAATCAAAGAATGACGTCCAGGAGGACAAGCTTGCTCAGATAATTTATCTACATAATATTTGACAGAGTAATGGCAACATCTAAGCTAGTAACAAAATTGCTGATGAGTCTGCTGACTATGGCCCTGTTTTAACTAGTAATCTGTCTTTCATACCCTCTGATCTTTATGTATTCAGTAAGGAACTAAAAATAGATTTGGAGAATGTTAGTAGAGAGGTGATGAATGAGCAGACTGAATCCAGAAAACTAAGGATGCAATAAACTTTACTGGTCAACTTTGTCTTAGAGGAAAAAACAAACTTAAAAGATACAAATAACATAAACCCAACATTAATATAAAAAAGGTCAGATTTGATAAAGGACAAAAGCATGTATATAACTCACATGCTGTAAAGGATGTGTGGTATCTAAGACTTCAGCTGAGTATGAAAAATTAGCATGTTCTACGCTCTATTGGATTGCTGAACAAGTGGTCCTAATTACGTCTAATACTAGATAAAATAGGTTATGACAATTTTAGGTGCTAAGAGAATAACTAATTCTTCAATATAAGTCAGATTCCACCAAAGGTCTAATACAGAAAATGGCTGCATTGACTATAGAATACATAATATAAAAAATATTATGGCTTGAGTTCTAGGAAAGTTAAAGTTTGTAAGTATATGCCAGGGAAGTTTCACACATGTTTTTTGGTCTGAGGTTCCTGAAAATCCCTAAAGGCTTGGCGGGAAGAGTTAATTATTTAATTTTCAAGAGGTTTTGCACAGCCCTCAAGACTAGGCCTTGATACAGGCCTGTATCAAGATGTCTAACATACCCAACTTATTAAATATAGTTTACTAATTTGGGAAAAAATATTTTCTTCACTGATTTGAGCAGAATAGCTTATATTTGAAATAATTCTAAAAAAACTTCATTTTCAATGGAAATTATTGAAAAAATTTCCATATATTCTCAACTGGTGCTATCAGGCATAAGCCCAAAGATGCTACAATGAGATCCAATTGAGTCCAGTTCTTAATTTGGTTACACCTAATAGTCAGAATCTTGTCAGACTAAAGTTATAACCTTCTAACTACATAAATATAGCCCAGGGGATTCCAGAATGTGGCTATCCTAAATCTTTTACTCTCTCCTCCATCGACTTCAGGTTTGTGCAGTCTCTCATCTTGATCCCCTATCTGTGATCAATGTGGTACCTCCTTCCTGGGAATTCATGGTCCTACTGCAGACATTTCACCCCTTCTTCAGGGCACATTCCATCACTGTGCCCCAAAGGTTCCATTGACTGATGCCAGCATTTCCCACTAATGTGAAAATTTAGTGTTTTAAAATGTTCTTGAAAGAAGGGTGTTGTTGGGGCTCTCTAAACTTTGCCATCCAAACCTACTTCCTAAAGCTGCTTCTGAATGCCTATTTTTATCAGGGATTTTTCAAATAAAATCTCTCCTGAGGAAAAAGAAATTTCACAAGTGCTGTATATTAATTATAGTATTACCTTTTCAGATGTGAGTGAGTTCTTTGGAGACAAGGAAGGAGTTGGCAGCAATAAGAAGCACTTTGTACTTCACCCTAACTAAATGTCTATAGCTGTTGCTTTTTAAAGCATTTTTAGCACACATGAAAATAAACCTTTCAGGACAAGTGGTAGGATACTTGTACATTTTCTAATGTCTTGAATTAATTATCACATAGCATTAATTATATACAATACCTGCAATAGCAATAACTTCTAACAAGTAATAGTTCAGAATTACAATGCAATTTACATTTAAGAAAACCATGATGTGATTGTGCTTCTCTTACCAGATATTTATTTGAATTGTTAGTCTATTTTATAATGGACAGCAAATAACTAATGAAATATCTGATGTCAATTTTTTATGAATTCTTCATACTACTCATCAACCCGCTTCAATTTTGTATTTTTGTACTCTCGTTTGTTTACAGATTTATTGTTTTGCATTTTGAGAGAAGAAAATTACCTAATTTTAAAACTAAGCTTTTAATTTATTGGCAAAATCATATTATGATGGTACTCCATGTAAAATAGATGCTAGACTGAAATTCCTGTCCCAAATACATTTTAATGTGGGCATCCCCTTGTAGTCTTTGGTAAGTAAAAATAAGGCATGAAATAAACATTAGGCATCAACTCTTAAGCTCTCTGTCAAGAATATACCAAGGCTTCTAACCACAGAGTTCAGCTGAAGGTAACTATCTGTCAAATGTAATCTGTGAAAGTGAATATGCTTAAGCTTGTGCTATGAATCAACCAAAATTGCTTTGGTCTTATTGACATTCAGCTGCAACAAGCTGCAACTTCCTGAGCCCAACAACACCAAGAGAGCTTCTGTGACAGAAAGCTTAAAATATAGAGGCAACTAACATCACAATGGACATGGTGCTAAACTTTATGATCCTTCCAAGCTTCATCAGAAATTGGTCAGTCAGTCATCAAGTAGAAAAAGGGGCCAGAAGCCTTTGCTATACCAGGTAGCCTTCAGTGAATCTCCACGGTTAAGAAATCATCAGAACTATTATCAAGGAGTACAAATATGACTGACAGATAAAGGCCACTTGAAGCTACCATACTCTCACCTACTTGTTTCTAGGAATTTTTGAGGGGTGGGGTGAAACAACTATCCACCATGATGGTTTATCAGTCATAGATTGGGATTTGCCAAATGTTGAATATTTTGTCAAAAGTGAAATATGTTTGGCTAAATGTTTGGACTTCTGTGGTTAAGCAACATCTGACCTGGTTTGGGATGTTAGTGTGTTGGACTAGAACTTGAGAAAGCTGAATTCAAATCAATTCTTAGCTGTTGGAAATTCATCTTGTGTCAGTCATCTTGCATTAATCACTCTGTCTTAGCCCAAAGTTACCTACAGGTTCTTGATATGGGGGGAGGGGGATAAAATCAGGAGAGACAATCAAATAAATTACTCTGAGCACTGGAGACAATGAGTAAGAAGAATATGAGAAACAGTTGTAGGGGTGGAATGGATGAACATCACACCAATTTAGCTAATATAATTGCAAACATTTTTTGGGGGGGGGCATTATACAAGGTATACTGAAAGATAGGCTCAAAAACTGTAGTATTTATTTTTATAGGGTTTTTTTTTTCAGAAAAAAAAATGTTATTAGGAATCTTCAAGGGCCATGCATCAAATAGTAAGTAAGTGCCAACCTAACTGGAACATTTATATATGCTGATCAACAGCATTTGAAGAATTGGCCAACAGAAATGTACAAATGCTAAAAGCATTTTTTTATTTTGCATTATTCTTTCATTACTTACAACTTACTTTATTAGAGAAATCTACCAAGTTTGAAGTCCACCCTAGAGTGTTCTGAGGCAGATGTTTATGAAGAAAGATCTTCATGATTATAGGACATTATCGGCTGTGGTTTTAAATCAGCACAAACTGAACTGGGGTCCTGCTAATCAGTTAACAGCACTGCCTGGCACTTTTGCACCAGGCTCTGACATTCTCTTGCTGCAGAAGAAAGCTCCCAGGGACACTGTTTGACTAATGGTGGGGGCTCAATTTGTTTCCAGTGGGGATTTGGATAATTCCCAAGCTCCCTAAAGCAGGGCTTCCCAAAGTGTGAAGTGTACCTCCCTTAGGGAGGTAAAGACAAGAGTCCAGGAAAGTGCGAAGAACCTTTTAGTTATAGTGTTACAACAAATCCACCTTTCCCTCATTTGGTCTTTAGATTTTTTTTTTAGGGGAAGCGTGTATATTAAGGTTACACTAAAAGGAGATGTGATGGCAAAAAGTTTAGGAATCTCTGCCCTAAAGCCTTTGGAAGAATTGCCTGAATTATGCTGGTCTTTTTTTCATGACTAGCTTTTAAAATCTGGTGAGGGTTTTGAATAGTTTTATTGCAGGGATATTTATGCTGCTCCTCTATTTTTAACATTTTATTGTTGCTATTTTATGTTACACTTCCCTGGGAGTGCTTGGGGTAAAGAACAAGACACAATATGTTATTAAGCAAAGCAAAACAAAACAAAAAGCTCCAGAAGACTTTTTCACAAAACATCCCCACCTATTCAACTTCCCTAATGTTATTGCAACCATTATTCCAGGATTTTTCTTAGACCACAGAGCGTATGATATGGAAATGTTCATAACAACTGTCCTTTCTATCAAAAGAGGAAAAACAAATTGAGAAGTTCAGATTTCAAATGGGGAAGAGGGGAGGTAACTGCTGAGTCTCAATACTACGCAACCATTTTTTTGAGAGGTTTATTCAAATTTTTCTCCACTTGCACACCCTGATCCCTTTCCACAATGTGAGCATGTGAGTTACAACCAGTGGTGGGATTCAAATTTTTTTGCTACCAATTCTGTGGGCATGGCTTAGTGGGCATGGCTATGCTGTCAGTCAATCTGAGGTAGTATTTGTCTATGTTGGCCAATCAGAGGTGGTATTTTCCGGTTCTCCAAACCAGTCAAAATTATAGCTACTGGTTCTCCAGAACCTGTTGGAACTGGCTGAATGCCACCTCTGGTTACAACATCTGTTTTGATTTAAATTCTGAACTTACACATTTTCATTTCTGAAATTATCCTGCCCTAAAGGAATAACCCTTATGCTGTTTTTAAGGTACCTGAAATCTCTCTTTGAAACACGTAGTTTAACTGAATAAATGTATTCTCTATTCCAGAAAAGATCAGGAGTCAGCATTCCACTGTTCAGAATGTTGCTCATTATGCTAAAGCACAGCTTCTAATTATTTCCAATAAATATCACAATGCCTGGATAATGGGAAGATAGATACTGAAAATAAATGTCTAGAAATATTCTAATGTACAACTGACAACAGTCTCATTTTATCCCCCTCATGGTAACTTGCAGTCTACTGTGAGTTTCTCAAATTTCCTGTGTTTTCTTTACCACTCCATGTTTTAAGTGTTGGGCTTCTCCACAATATCATCAAGATGTACATTTGTGAAAATATTTAGAAACTAGGTGGAAAAAGGCAAATGTGTTGGCTGCTGGAGCAAAGTGTTAAGCAGACTTCCTTCTATAGATTTACTACTCAAAATGCATTTGGTCTGAGAAGAATCCATTGGCATTTTTGGATTTCTTGACTTTTTAACCACGCCCTATGGACACTCCTGCCCATCTGCATCCTTTACAAATACCTTTGTGATTATCTGAGAGGAAAATCACTCAGTGTTTGATTGATCTGTTCACCTCATTTTTGTATCCTTTTATTATCTGACCGCATGGAAGGAATTTGATGGTATCGGTAAGATAGAGATACAACCAGGAGGTTATCTAGCAATTCCTTAGACTCAAAGCTGTTGGGGGAGGGAGGAGGAAAGGCTCAGAAAAAGTTGAGAGGGAAAGGGGAAAATAGAGATGTGTCTCCTAACCTTTCCCTCTGAGGATTTGCCCACTTCTCTGCAAAGCTAGGGCAGAGGCGTTAGACAGAAAAAGAAACCTCATCAGGGGATCAGAGTGACAGAACTGTCATAAAACAGAGGATCCAGAGAGGATAAAAGAGGATTGGTAAAGAAGAGTAAGGGGGAAAGGTAGAAGAGTAGGGTCGGGAAGAGCAAGTTATCTCTTTCCCTTTCTTTCTTTTGCCTCAGGCCCATATCGGCTTTTCCCTTTTTTTGACTTAACTGGGATGAATTTTAATTGCAGCTTCTTGGCACATTTCATAGGCTGTGTATTTTCCACTTGTGTGGAGTGGATTTCCCATTCATCACAGGATTGCAAGCAAAATCCCCAGTGCATTTTAGCTTTATCTTTCAAAGTTAGCTTTGCTTTAAATAAAATCAATAACTTTTGAACCATTTTGGCTGTCTATTACATACTCCCACATATGTTTCAAATCTAATGCTTACATGGTTGCTTGATCCTACCTGTTCACCATATCAATATACAAATTCTGATGGGTAAATACAGTTCACATAGCAATCTTCAGTTCACGCTGTTTTGGGAAATATGGGCATTTGTTTTAGAAATGAGAACAAACAAATCACATACTAACATTTGGTAGTTTCTTCTTTTAAAAGCTGAATATTTCACATATTCACTGGTTAATCCCTTACCTCTTCAAATCCTCTCTTTATCCCACCAGTGATCAAAGTCCTTGACTATTTCTTTGGCTAAACAGCAACATTCAATATAACCCAACTAATTTGTATTGCCCTCAACAGCTACAAAAACTCAGCTGAATCAGTCAAAGTGTTTACAAGAGAATTTCACTTTTTTTAGTAAGTGCTGCAAATTCAGTATCATCTTTCACCAATATTACTACAGTTCTTCTAGCTTTATATTGGTTCCCTTCCCACACTAAAACTCTTTCTCTATCTTGGCATTTTAAATCCCCTTTCATTTTCTTGGTTGTCTCTCTTATTCCAATAATATCTTTCTTATCCTTGATAACACGTCACTCCAATTCAGCAGTCTTATTACATATGCTCCTAGCATTTGTCTAAAAGATATTTTAGCTTTTCTCTTTGCCCTCCTTTACTTTTCTGCCTCACTATCTCCTACAATGCTAATCCCTTCTCTATGGGAAATGGTGTTCCTTCAATCCAAGACTTTCCTTTTTTTTCTTTTGCACGCAGGGCCACTAGTTCAACCTGAATCCCTCCAAGAACTACATAAATTAAAAGGAAAGGAGAAACCAATGATGGGACTTCACTGAGCAATCTGAAGCAATTAACGTGATGTTGAAGAATTAGCAGATATTCATAAATTTAACGCAGTCAGAGAGAGATGGGAGGAAAAAAAACCCCCAAAATATGGTCTGCCCCTGAAATTGCCTCAGCTATTTCAGTTACTCTAAGAGGTTCTTTATGAGGAACTTGGAAAGAACTATGCAGTGCAGAGGAATATTTCAAAAATAAGAAAACAGTGTGTGCTATGAATAAGAACCTTATCTCTAATGGGATTTAATTTAGTCTCAAGCAGACCCAGTTTTCTAGAGGGTTAAATTAATTCTACCCCAATCAGGTCTGTCATGGGAACATCTTAAATTAGTCCACTGACCTCTAAGAAAAAATTGGAGAAAAAACGGTGGCTGAAAATGCAAGCCTCTTGATTATTGAACCCACTGATAAACAATCAGGAGAGGAGATTTTCCCCCACTAAGTGGCCAATGTGGCTAATCCCGGCCCATGATACTGGCTGGCCAATCTTGAAAGGTCTAACATTGTCATGAGCTCTCCAGGGGCAAAGTCTTGGGGAATAGGAATCTAATATTCCTGAAATTATGATTAAAGACCCAATTACTATAATTTTGATAGAACTATTTGTAGGAGATGTGATCAAGTGGCCTGTTGTTGGGTAAAGCACATCATCAGAATAAGACCCACAATATTATTTCATCCAACTGAGCTAATATATGATTAGGTGACTTTAATCTGTTGCAGGATTTATTATTGGGCTGTATAAATCATGCAGTATTTAGTTACTCTGGTTTTCAAAATAAATCTCTGCGTGCTAATTGGTGCAGGTCTTGTGTGTGTGTGTGTGTGTGTGTGTGTAATAGTAGATTTCTTGACTGTAGACAATACTATAGAAATTGCCCAGCACCTACTTTGTGGCTCTAAAAGAATTTCTACCCTTTGACCACCTCTGTTCATTAATCTAATTTACATTATTTTCTCTATATGATTTGTGTTTAGGCTGCATTTATGAATATAGAGTATGAAGTTATTTTGAATTTATAGACAGTTGCTCTGAAAAGTGTTGCGTGTAATTCTAGATTATAAGAGAACTCAAGCAAGTTATTTTTCTGTTACTGATTTTTAAATTATTTTTGTGATGTTATTTATTATTATAACATTTTTATCCTGGCTTTTTATATATTTAAATCAAGTTGATGGACACCTGCTACCTATTTTCCCCACAACAGCAACCCTATCAGCTGAGCTGGGTCAAGGGACTGGGCCAAAGTCACCCAGTCAGTTTTCATGCCCAAGGTTGGCCTAAAACCTACTCTCCTGATTTCTAGGTTAATACTTTCTCCACAGCATCAAACTAGTATCTTTTTGATAAATTAGATAGATGAGACAGATACACAGGTAGTATATATAGATTATTGATCCCATTCCTAAAGTCCTATCTTTGTTTCACAGACTATGTTCCAGGGAATACACACCAAGTTTAATAGGAATAATAATAACTAATAAGACGACTAGTGATAAGCTTCTCTACAAAGCTGAATCAAACATTTTCTATTTAGGGTACTTCTTGCTTTAGATCATATTCTGGGTTCAAAAGTAACCTGTCTAATGCTATCATTAACTGTTTGTAGTATATAATAAAGTGGGTGAAAAAACTAATTTTAAAAGTGGCATGTAAATTCCAAAATAAGTGAAACACATGGCTTAGGTCTAAGTTATTTAAATAACTAGCCATTTCCCTATTGTCTACCCAACGTACTCTTTTATGTCACTTAACAAACTGTTCGAAATTAGATGGAATTACAAAAATTTACTAAAGACCTGTCCACCCTAGTTATAACTGTAGCACTATCCCTGCAGTCACACATTCACATTTCAGATGCTTGGCAACAGACTTGCATTTACAACTGGTGTCCTGTGGTCACATGATTGTGTTTTGAAATATTTGTTTGTTGGAAAATGGCAAAAACACCCATTGGATAAAATGGGTTTACCCTTACTAGTATGTGGTTCACTTAATGATCATGGCGATTCATTTAACAACTATCATAAAAACTGTAGTAAAATTGAGTCTGATTATGTTGGGACAAGGGGAAAGGAGAGAAGAGGGAGAGATAGGGGAAGGGTGAGGGTGAGGATGAGAGGAGAGGAGAGGGGG
>JANHFR010000648.1:412591-430600 GCA_032468015.1 Mimophis mahfalensis | reverse complement strand
GAGGGAAAATATATATAATAACACTTCTTAATGAATTTAGGTTTTTGCTTTTGTTTCACTATCTCTTCTTTTTTAATAGGATCACTAAGGGCAAACCTCTTTATGGCCATACCTTTTCAGGCACCTATTTACGGTAGCTGTTAATTTATTATCTCTGCCTGACAAAGCTCCTATCACAGGAGGTCCCAGTGAAGGAGAGATTTCCTGGCCTATCCATGAAATATCGTATGTTGCCAGTTGGCACCTGCAACCACCCAGGAGTTAATAAAATCATCAAAAGGGATTAGTCAAGCTTTTCTTAAGGGGCTGGGGTGGGACTTAGGACATGTCTAAAGCTCTCTCTGTGTGCGACTTATGGAGCTGCTCAATGTGCCTTGACAGGGATCCTACAGAAGGAACAGGCCTGAGTTGTTGCTGATCTTAAAACACACAGAATTTTGCCAAAATACAGTGGTGAAAACATGAAGCACAAAAATTAGGCATCAGTTTAGATTCAGTCTGCTGCACAACCTGGAATCAAATGCATTCTGATTAAAGGAAATCAAAAGTCTCTCCACGCCAGGAGACATGCTTTAAAAGTGATGTGCTTTATCGAAACACCACCTCCATTCCTTTTCATTATTTCTTAATTCTTATTTACATTTTCCATACTGTATTCTTTATTTATAAGAGGACATGTGTCATGTCCCCAAAAGGAGATCAACCATATCAAAGCCAACCTCTTTGAAAAATGACAACATTTCCCCATACTTCTTATGGGAAATGGAAGGAAATGAAACAGAAATAATAATTTGAAAGGGTCTTAAAATGGAAGGCCTATTTGCAATTAGCTCCAGCCTCTCTCTCAAGAAGCAGATGGACAGAGAACGTTGCCTGCAGCAGTGTCCTGTGTGACAGGCCCATTCTCCCTCCCAGACACTGCTGTTAGTAAATAGATTTACACATTCTCCAATCTCCACACATCTTTCTGCCGAATAATTAAAAGCAGGGATGATTAGTTTATTGAGTGGAAGGAGGAACTTTTTTATTGAGGTCCATCCATGATTTTTATCAGGGCCAGCACTTTTACGGTTGTCATGAGGGTGCAGGCATCCAATTTTTCTTATCTGCCTGATTAATACAAACGCTGTTTCAGGACGCATTAATTAACAGATACAAATCTACGTTCTCATGGAAGGATCAATACAGAGAAGAAAAGAGGCATCAATGTGAATTTAGTGCTGATGATGGAGAAGGCACTCTATTGACATTTACGTGCATGGAAACTTTAAAGTCAGGAGAGCCCTTTGTCCCTACGATTTACAAAGTAACAGTGCTTTTTAACTACAACCATGTTTCACACACTTCAGGGGCATTTAATTAAGCAGATAAATAAATAAAAAAGCAATAAAATCTCTAAAGAGGTTTCAATTTCAATCATTTTCCTTTCTATTCCTCCCAAAGCTTCTCCACTTTCCTGCTTTTTATTTATATGCTAATTTGTGCATTTTACTTTTATTTTTTTTAATTTAAATTACAGTGGGCTTTGCTAGCAATTACAGTAGCTAACAGGCATTAAAACATAAAAAAAAAAACACCTCCAATATTAACGCCATTTCTTTATGAAGGGATATTTGGTCAGGCTTTAAAAAATATATAAATGGCTTCTCATTTCTTCAATTTTTCATATTTCTATACAATTCCCCAGGACAGCTTTTTCCTCCTGTAGGAAATATGTTTTCCCTAATTGTGAATGAAACGTTTTGTTTATGACAGTAGAAAATACACAGGTGTGTACACATGTGCAGTCTCTTCCTTTTTCATAAAGGAAATAAAATGCAGGAGACAGAATTGTGGAAATGTGGAATTTTTATGCCATGTTCTTTAAGTAAGTTTAATAAAATCGTATTTTATTATTAGGCATTCAGTGTAAACCTTTATTCTTAATGGTGATGGTGATAGAAGAGAGCTTTTTAAAAATACCAGAGCTGATATAGCTTAACTTTATATCTGTGTTGTAATTAATAAAATGAAACTAAAAACAGTTTTCTGTTGTTTAGAAAAGCAAACAAGAACCACAACAGTTTGGTAACATAAAATACTGTTACTCAAAGTAAAAGGTCCTGCAGAATAAACCAATGTGAGGGTTCATTTAAATATGCCCTACTCTGTGGAACAAAAAAATTACCAGCCATTGAAATAAACCACTGTACAATAGGGGGAAAAACATATATATCCATATTTTCATAAAAAGTTATATTTTAAAACTGTACATAATATTTTCAAACAATGAATCCATTTCATAGAACCCATTTCCCCTTAAGCACTTAACATTTTCCAGCCACACAGCCCTGAGCTCTTCCCAAATCTAGAAGATAATGCTTTGCTAGTGTTACTCTGAACTCTGAATTTGGTCACACCCAGTTCCTTAATTCCTAGCATTTGACAAGTCATAATTTTAAATGTTCAACTATATTATGGCTTCAAAAAAATACATTTCAATACACGATGGTGCATTTCCCCCCCCCCCCCCAGTGCAGACCAATTCCATGCATGCTGCTGACAACTTTGATCCCTCTTCATCTCTCTCTTCATGTCAGTGCCATTTAATGTATCTCAGGCATTTTGCTAGCAGAATGGCTCTGTACCTTGACCTGCAGTTAAATAGCATGTTTATTTGCGAGACAGTGTGCTCCGAGTAAACCAGATGACAGTTTGGAATAACATCATTTGGAAGGATTGAAAAGCTTCTCAAGAATCAGGTAGCCAGAGGTCATAGGCTGGAAGGAAGCATGTGCTGTGCCAACCCCTCCTGCCATCTTCTACTTGAAACTCATATATTTGATGGTGATGCCATGGGCACTTGTCAAGACAACCCAGCCCTTTACCCATTCTTTTTCTCGCTTACTTTCTGCCCCTTCCTCCCTCCACCCCAAATCCCCCACCATCTCTCTTTTAGTCTGGCAAACTGATGCTCTTTGCAGTCAACTTAGAAAAAAGGCTAAGCATTTGAAAGTGTGAAGGGCAAAAAATATCTGACGGCTAGTCTTCAAAAATACACTTCCATTTCACAAAGCATAAATGTTTGTTTCCCAAGTCCAGTGTTGACAGAAATAGGCTGCAGTGCAGGCATAAGAAGTTAACCCCTACAAGGCATTTTCTTCCACTTTAACGATGCTGAATGCAAACCACTATCATTCTATGCGGTTTCTTGTAAATAGCCATAAAACAAGGGCAGTGATTTGTGGACTATCTCTCGCCTCTCCCATCTACCTCTCTTTCTCACTAGATTGCATGGTTGCTATAAATAGAGTTTTGAACAAAAAAAAGGACCTTCCACTTTGTTGGTAATTAGAACCTAATGACTCTCCGTTATCACAAAGTATGCATGGAGAGGAGGGAGGCAAGTTAGCAACTTGCCTGATTCTTTCCTTCGGTCTTCATTTCTGTATGTTCATAAAGCACTATAAGAAAATAAAATATACCAGGTAGATGTCAACAAAGCCCTTGATGTTTTTTACCTCATAAACCTTTCACAATATTCTGCTTAGTGAAATTAATTCTTCAGCTGCTGTGTGTTTGTGTGGCTATATATGGTAATATATATTCTTTTAAAACAACTGTTTTGTCCACTTGCTTTTCATCTGCTTCTTGCAGAACAGACGTCCCTAAGATAACAAGCCTAAATCATTATCGTTCCCAAAGACACTCTTCTATACTCTGTTTAGATTTTATAGACACTGGAGGCACATTTGTGGTTTATCTACAGTACCCTTAGTATGCCGTTTATTTTTTAAAAAAGAAAAACAATTATACTGTTACAAGAGCACTGGCAAAATATTATAGTATCAACAATTGGAAAGGAATGCCAGTTGCTGTATTCTCTGCCTTTGTCTCTGATCCTTTCCATTTATTTGAATTCTTTTGTTCCATTCTGGAAATAAAATACACTACAAGCATCTAATACCTATTGGTCACAGTCCAAATCCTCAAAGTGTGCAGAGGATTCCTGCTTTTTTAGGTGAGAAAAAATACTCTCCATGAGCACAAATGTGTATTGTGCGCACCACATATTTCTCTACTAACAGAATAGGTCTATGTCAATTATAATGTTAGGTGTTGTTTAGGTATTTTAAACGATAACTTTAACCAGTTATATTTTGTCTTGTTTTTCCCCCCACAAAAAACAATGAAAGGATTAAAAAAAATCATTTAAATAAAAACAGAGCAAGTTACTTCAATTCTTTAAATAAAGAAAATCTAACAGAATCATGCTATTTAGACAGTACTGTATATTATTTCATCTGCTCAAGTGTATTTAAAAAAGCTAGCTTTCTGTCCAGAAGTTTTGTTTTGTTACACTATTGACCTGGAAACAATGCAAAGAGTATCTAAGCAGTAGAAAATCAGGAACATGGTAAGCACCTTTTACAACAAGCAAATTGTATTAAATGACATAGCTTCCGTGAGCTGTAGCTCACTTCATTGAATGTATAGCCTAGAGGTTCCGTTTCAATTTGGAGCTTTCCTGACCTGTTTCTATCAAACTATAACATTTATTTTTTTAAAATGAGATTTTAGATAAAATGATATAGAAGAGAAATATGAGATTTAGTTATTTATAAATAGATGTTTGAAATTGGGTCACCAACGATTGTCCCAAAAGAAGCTGTTAGAATTGAAACCATTTCTTTTATCACTTGTTCCAACTCAGGCACTGAAATAATTATTAAATGATTTGTTCTGAGCAGTTCTGTGATTGTTTCATGAGCTGTATCAGCTAGCTATGTTATGCCTAGAAACCTATTTATTTTATGGAAAGTAGCAATGAGTTAATCCTTTATATCCTTGGTTCAGCCACCTTGTATTCAGGAGGGGACATCATGAAACCTTATTAACTTTCTAAGTACAAAATTCTAGCTACACAAGAATGTTCCCCTCCTTAAGAGCTCTCAACATTGACAATTTCATCATTATGTGTCCAAAATGCACAGATATACACATACACATGTTGCAAAGTATCAGCCAGCTTTCATACTTAAAATAGTATGCAATTTTGTATATGTAACATGCTATAATATTTCATGTAATGCACATAATATTACATACAGTCAGGCACATAATATTACTCTATTAACAGATTCTAAAATATCTTCGTATAAGCAGGATCCATTTATATGTCAATCACTATTTGATAAGTAAAAACTTATCAAAAACCTATAGACAATTATTATTTAGTAGCTATTTGCCTAATATCATTTTTGCATTCTGAAAGTATATCACAATAAATTAAAAGATAAAGGAGTAGTATTCTACAACAATGTTGTAGTCCAGGGCTCTGGATAAGATTGCACCTATGCGGCCTCTCTTCACTCATCACTTCTGACTCTCCCAATGGTTCATGGAGGAATTGTGGGTCTTAAAGGGGGTTAACAGATGCCTAGAGCCCCACTAAAGGAAAACTAAGGGGGACTCCAACCAGATACAACTTATAGCCACTATTAAAGTCTATCTTGTGGTGGTAAGGGCAGGGGTGGGTTTCACATTTTTAACCAGCCGGTTCTGTGGGCGTGGCTTAATGGGCGTGGCTAAGTGGTCATGTGACGGTGGACAGCCCACCCCAATTGTATGCCCACCTAGCCACACCCAAACCAGTCAGAAAATCTATCAAGGGACTGGCGAAAATGCCCCCACCTGCCCACCCAGCCTCCTGGCTGGAAAAAGTGCCAAGCGGGGCTTTTTTGCGACCGCAGGGAGGCTTTTGCCCCACCCAGCCTCCAAGGCTTTACTTGGAGGCTGGGGAGGGCGAAAACGCTTTCCCACAACCTCCCGGAGGCTGGAAGAAACCCTGGTTCGGGGCTCTCATGGCTGCCGGGAGGTTTCAGTTTTTGCCTCCCCCAGCCTCCAAGGCTTTAACTGGAGACTGGGGAGGGCGAAAATGCCTCCCTGCAACCTCCTGGAGGCCGGAAGAAGCCCCGATTCAGGGGTCTCGCGGCTGCTGGGAGGTTTCAGTTTTTGTCCAGCCCAGCCTCCAAGGCTTTAACTGGAGGCTGGGGAGGACGAAAACACCATCCCAGGCTCCCGGGGCTAGAAATATCCCCATTTTGAGACCCTGGAAGGGCTGGGTTTTGCCCTCCCAGAGCTTCTGTGCATGCCTTGGGGTGGGCGGGGCCAGACGGTTCCTGCATTTGCCAGTTCCCCGAACCAGCTGATTTTTAGCAAGCGGTTCGGGGGAACTGGACCGAACTGGCTGGAACCCACCCCGGCTAAGAGGAGAAAAACAGCATTATTTATTTGCTTTTATTGCATTTGCAGAGTGTTGCCTCACAGCTCTGTTCTGGGTCACTGGGTCCCTTCTGGGACAGGGGAGGTTAGCTGATCATCTTCAGAGTCACACAGTGGAATCTGCTCAACACCTAGTGGAAAAAGTCACACAGATTTGTTTCCAGCTGGAACCCACGCATGGTGCAAGTCCATGTGAGATGCTCAGGGAATGGTCTTGCCCAGTTATCTGGGGACAGTCTGATCCTGTTGGACCTACTGAAATGGACAGGGCCCTTGATGCCATCTGTCAATTAGATCCTTATCCTGCTTGGGTGGCGAGAACTTCCAGGATGGTGACTAGCAAGTGGGTTAAAGCAGTGATAAATTCCTCACCCCACAGGGGACATTCCTCTGGCCTTTGAATGAGACCCTGGTTTTGCCCCTCTTTAAAAAAATCACTTGAACACACACACCCCCGCATTGACGGCTTTTGTTCAGTTTTCCATTTCCCATCTAAGGTGTTTGCCTGGCAGCTTCAGAGGGTGCTGGATGGAATGGCTTATCCAGATCCTTTCTAGTCAAGATTCAGGCCTGGTTATGGGACAGAAATGACACTGATCACACTTGTTGAAGATCTTTGGCAAGAGCTGGATATGAGTAGTGCAACCATCTCTCAGAAGTCTTCAATACTATTGACCTGCTGTGCCACAACATGACCACAGTACCCTTTGGGCAGGCTGCACGGTTTGTTTTCATCCAACTAACCCAGCATTTTAACCACTGAGCCACCAAGCCGCCCTTTAAAGTTGTAGTATGATATACAAAATACATTATGTCCTCTACATTCATCTTTCAGGAAGCACATGATAGAATTGTACAAAGCTTGAAAAAAATTCTCAAAAGGTTTTCACGAAGAATCCATTCAAAGCAAAATCCTTCCACCAATCACCATTATGCTGCTAAATTTCAAGGTCTGACTCCAGTTTGTTGCTAGAGGCACCAGAGCAGGCTTATGCATATAGACTTCATTGTAGAATTCTTCTAATTATTACAATTGTCAGACAAGGCTGTAAGATGATGAAAAGTACTTTACCAACAAGAATATTGATCATATTCTTTGTGTCATATCTTTGTCTGGGAAAGAATTATATCACCTCTGAAGCATGATACCACTGTTGAAACACAACCAAAGCCACCAACAAGGCCAAGGGATTAAATATACTAAACTATATAAACAAATGGAAAGCATAACAAACCAAGATCACTCACACAGCTGCAGAAGATGTTTGCTGGACCTTTGTGATTTCTAGGAAAATCACAGCTTTGGGAGATGAAGAAAGTAGGGATTTGGTTACTGGATTATTGATTAACTAATGTGTCATCAGTTCAGAGACATGATCAAACCTTTGCCTTTGGGATGAGTGGTAAAAACACTCATGAGAAAGGCACTGACTAGCATTGATCCAAGTTCACTTGGAAAACTCTAGGCTGTGGCAGAAATTAACTGAGCAGTGAAGACAGATTTTCTGAAAAGAATTTTAAAAATGCCACAGAAATGGTCTGAACAAGTTGTTGCAGAAATACAACAATAATAATCATAGCTTACATCCTGCAGCAAAACCTTTACTACTATATCTGCCTATCCCAGGTCCTTGGGATAGACAAGGTGGATAAAAATGCCAAATCCAGTCTAAATATATGTCTGACTGTGTAATCAACCATAACAACAACAACAACAACATCCAGACCTAACAACTGTAAGTGAAAATGTCTCCATGTACGTGAAAACAGCAAAATAGAAGAGAAAAACCTGGAGAACACAAATATAAACACCTTCAAATAGAAACAGAATAACTGGCAAAGCAAGCAAAGATGTATCAATAATGATAGATGTCTTAGCTGCAATCCCAAAACATCTGGAGCATCATTGAACACCGTTGGCAATGACAAAATCATAGTACTTTTGTACTATGTGTTTTTAATACCCTGGAAACGGCCCTGAGTCCCCCGGGAAAGGGCGGTATATAAATGAAATAAATAATTAATTAAATAAATTAATAAATAAAATCACTATCAGTCAATTGCAAAAAAGCAGCTTTACTCAGAACAGCTTACATCCTGCAAGAGTACCTTTAATACCATCAAACATCAGCTTTGGGAAGGTAGATGAGTAAAAATGTCAAATCCAGTCTAAACATCTAATTGACTATGTGGGGAATCATAACAAATAAAAAACATTACAAGAATTATTTGGATTGGGAAATAATTTAAATAACCTTGATTGCACCAAGGTTACTGTCACCTGAATATAGGTTTATTCAATAGATTTCTTCGTTTCTTGCACAACTGACCAGCTATTTCACTGCTCTTTTAAGAGGAAGCTCTCCAAACATGAAGCTCACTTTCTTCAAAATGCTTTGACTTGAATGAATGATTAATTAGCCATTGCCAACAAAGTTATGCCCCAATCTACTTAAAAGTTCAACAACACAATAAAGTAGCGTTTTAAAAAAATTAACTTTCGTGCAATATACAGGTTTTTTTCCCTCCATCATTATGGGATGAGATTACTAATAATCAAGCCCTCACTACTTCTCAGTAAATAAACGGGGGGGGGGGGGGATGAATCGCCATGAAAGAGATGGATTTTTAGAACAATACAAAGAATTATTCTGTAAGAATGGTGAAAGTATGTCAGGGCCAATTTCAAGCAAGTTGGTCTATTCCTAGAATTCTCTATTTCAGTTTTTAAAAAAGTTGGATGGTCTTTTTAAAGTTCTAGATGAAAGTGAAGAAATACAATTATCATTACCATCACTTGCTTGCCTATAATACATAAAGGCAGAATGGCTGAGAATTTTGTTTGGTAGTTATGTTCTTAAAACATCCAATAGAAATGTGAACCAGAAGATACCAATATGCTGAAACTTTCACTTTTCCAAAGCTTGTGGTACAAACAAGAATTGAAAAAGTGCAAAATAAATAATTCATTTAAGAAGATGTGTTCTTAAAAAGATGAATATTGGGTAAAGACAAATTAGATGATAGGAAATTGCTTTCAAAAATATATTTTTAAAAAGAAAAGTACCCAAAATGTATGTTTTATTAAAATTACATAGGAAAACCCATATACATTTTGTATATGACTTGTTTACAGAAAAACAACACCACCTAATATGGAAATGAAAGCAACAAACTTTTAGTTTAGAAAATGTGGAATTGAGACAACCTAGTATTTTTTTCCCCCTTACTGCCCTGATCGGAGTTGTTTGGATTTGAATAGGTCTTTTTTTTAACTATACAAGACACCCGATTATTAACTTTTGAGTCAATTGCCTACTGAGTATGTACCAAGTGTAACTTCTGAACAGATGAAACATAAACACTCTCTCAAATTTAGCTTTTTCCGGTGATTTCTTGGCATATCCATGTAGGGTTTTTAAAGCAACAAAACAAAAGCAGTTTGCAATTGCCTTTTCTGAAATAAGTTTTTTCCCCCCAGCTTCTCAGTCTAACATCCTGGGATTCACTGGTGATCTCCAAGTCCCAAGAGTTCAGTCTTGTTTGAGATCTGCCAGACAGCTGACACCTGCCATAGTTTGAACATAGTAATTCTACATTAATTTTATGAGGTGAACTGAACTAAGCTTTATTTAGAAGACCGAATCTGTTAGATTCCATTTTCAAGTGAATATAGAACTTCTGCTTCATCAAATTATTCATTGCACCTGCTTTCAAATGGGAGATTTGGAAAAAGGCATTTGCTCCCGAGCCTTTTCAAAACCTCTCCATAATCCCAAGTAGTGGAGCAGTAGCTGGGCCAAATTATTTTGTGATTTAAGTAGAATCTAAAGGACATTTGTCATTTCCGAGGCTTACTGTAGAAATAAAGTTAAACTCCTGATTTAGACACTGAATCCTAACCATATATTTATCTGAAAAAAAAAGAGGCACCAATTATTTGAGATTATTAATATTAATATTACATGGAAGTTTTTGATCATTTCATTCAGGACATAAATGTTACAGTAAAACCCTTTATCCCAAATGTATTCTACACAGTGTTTAAAAGTCCAGTTCTGTCACGGTCTATTTTTTTATAGTCTAAAAACATGGTTTATATCCTTTTTTATTTAAATTGTACCTTTATGGTCCTTTCATCTTTCTTTATATGTAGGTTCATAGACAATATAAATGGTTTCTAACAGAGACCAGGAAAACTTCTGACCATAAACACCTTTCCAACAAGCCCCACAGCAAGTGCAACAAAAGAGATGGAGAAACCCAGGGCTTTTATCGCCACACGGTTTTCATCTCTCTGAAACAAGAGCAGGGAGCTCGTATGGCAATGAAAATGCATTCGCACTGCACATCCTTCTCAATCCATTAAGAACAATGGATTCTCACTAAGCTAACGTCCACTTGTCAGAAATATCTGCAACAGTGAATTCATGCAGCACCAGTAAGTAAGGAAGATTCACAGCAATTTAAAAACAGCAAATTAGACATTTAGGAACAGGAAAGACGCTTGGCTAGCATGATCTCTCACTCAGGCTGTACAAAAAGGTGTTAATGTAATTTAAATGCCAGTTAGATATATTTCAGTGGAGACACACACACACACACACACACACACACATCTTCTATTAAGACTTACACAAGAAACTTCAGTAAGAACAACTTGGAGAACAGTTTGAGTGTTGGGGAGAAAAGGACAAGGAGGTGTCCCAAATATGCAGCACTCCAATTTCATATTGATATATTAAAACTTGGATAGTTTCATGCCTAGGTCTAGTTGCTGAGGTCCTTTTGGTCGTCAAATACCATAAAAAGCTATTTTAAAAATCTGGTTGCATTATTTGCTTTTATAAAGAAGCTGTTTAGTTAAGGAAGGAATAACTTCTTCCCCTTGCCTTCTGAAATGCAGATTTCAGGCTAAATATCCCTGCTGTTCTATTGCAATGATGTCTATAAACATAAAATTGCTACAACTCTTAAAATGCCATTGTCTTTTTGTAATTTAAAGTGGACTATTTTTAACAGTGCCCTGCTAAGTGGAAATTTTCCTACCCAGTTTGGCTGATTTCGATAGTAGGCAGGGTTGATCCTGATAAACACATCAATGGAGAACTGGGGCTGGGAAAACCTGGGGTCGTGGGCTGCAATTGAAAGTTGGAGGTGTGGGGACCAATTTTGCTATTAGGTCTGCATGGAGGTATCTATATAAGTCACCATGAATGGAGTATGAGTTAATTCATTTCACTGCAGTATTTTCTAAGTGCTTAAGACTAAAAATGGAACAGTATTTTAACAGAATTATTATCTGAGAATATATTTGAATTTATTAATCTCTGAGTCAGGAATTCATAGGGAAGGCTTGTTATAAAAATAAGATAGGGTGGTGCTATGAGCAGTGGGCTTTAGAAGATTCATGTTACCCTATCTTCTATTCAGAACATGGGTCCTCCAAGGGATCTAAGTTTCAATTTTAATAAGATTAAACTCCACTGGAGAAGAGCCTAATGCTGGGAAAAATTGAGGGCAAAAGAAGAAGAGGACGACAGAGAATGAGGTGGCTGGATGGAGTCACTGAAGCAGTAGGTGTGCGCTTAAATGGACTCTGGGGGATGGTAGAGGACAGGAAGGCCTGGAGGAATATTGTGCATGGGGTCGCGCTGGGTCGGACATGACTTCGCAACTAACAACAACAAAAACTACATTAATTAAAACAATTAGCCTTAAAAAAAGTAGAAACAGTGTTCAGTATAGGTATAGCAGAAGTATACTTATATTAGCTAAGTTGCTCAAGAAAAAAAAAAGGAAAATATTTTTTCCAAGAAGCAAAAGCAAATGTTAGATTGGCTTATGAGAACTTGGGTAAATGGGCCTCTTTCTAGCCATAGTTTTTCTTCTGGGCCTCTCCACCTCACTTTCCCTGCTCCATTTGCCATCTCCTTGGTAGAGGCCCACTGGTGACAGATCTCTCCAGTAGAATTCAGAGATAGACATTAGATTGTCTGATTAATTGATTGGTTATTTAGTGACACAACATTATCATGTGATTATGGGTAGAAGATCTGCCTTATGTTTCCACATGATACATCACAAGATCTAGACAGCATTTTCCTGTGACTGGATTTCCTGCTCATTTGTACATATTGGCACAAAACAGATCCTCACATGTTTAAGGACAAATGTCCTTACTTGTTCTAAATGTTCTGGCCAACCCCCTACCAACTTCATACACTAAATTTCAACATCATGATTTAAACAACTTCATAGATGGGAGTTGTTAAAAAGCCACCTTAACAATAATCAGTCTATGATTTGTGTTCTAAAACTATAATACTTAAAATCACTACCACCCCTTGATTCTAAGACAGCCCCATTCTAAACTGTTAAAGTAATCCTAAAGGAATGAGTTACTTCTGACTATTGACCCAACGGAGGATTAAATTAAGCTTTTTTTGTTTGCTTGTTTTTTAAAAAATCTTCTACGTATAACACACACACCCCGCTTTAAAAAAAACAACATACATTTTCTAAGGCTTATTTGGTAAACTTAACAGGAAGAAACAGAAGAATCTTTCAAATAACTTAGGCCGTTTTCAGTAACTTTAGGAAGACTAGGTTACATTAAAAAAAACACCACCTTCTTTAAATGTGGTGTAGAATTTCATTGCTCAGCATTTGCATCTCTAATTTCAATACTGAGCTATGGGCATCCCCTGTTGGAGACCAACCCTGTTTGACTTCTTAAGCTACTTGAGAAAGGAGAGTATCTGATGTCTGAAACAGTTCAAGAGAAGAAAATGTGTGTGTGTGTGTGTGTGTGTGTAGGGGGAGAGGAGCCTGATTCTAATACACCTAATTAGCCATTGGCAGACTCTTAATTGCATACATTAGGATGATTCCATAGTGGAGATTAATTCTAAATATACCCAAGCAGCTGGTTAAGATGCCATGGATTACAGTGTGGACTGTACTTTTCCACTTAATTAGATATCAAAATTAAGCAGCAACAAGCATTTTGACATAACGGGGATCAAGCCGCCGCTCGGCATCCCAGAGCTGCACTAAAGTGACCGCTAAACAGAGCCGCACAGATGGAGAGATATTAAATGCCGCACTGGAAAGTAATTTCAAATAATAAAATATCAATATTTACATTTTAATTACCCCTACTGAGAGCCGCTCTGTCATTTTCACTATTGCCGACACAGCAAGGGGTAGTGGAATGACATTGCAGCTCTGACAGCAATGACTATTTTGTTTCCATTAAAGAATGACAAGTGTTTTAGAGGCAGTGACACCCAGTAGGTGAACAAGAATGACAACCAATCAGAAAATTCCTATTAAGGGAATAAATGACTTGACAAAAGAACTTCAAGCAGCCAACTCCTCAATGAACCAAGCATTTAATCGGTTCTAAATTTTCTGGCAAAAGTTTATAATTAAACGGCACCCAAGGGAACCCTCAGCAGAGCACAAAATATTTAAAAAACATAACACATATTATGTGAAATCCATATCAAATCAGCAAGAGGAGGAGGCAGTATTCCAGGCGTTGTGGAATGCAGATGGCTCTTTTTTAGAAGCAGGAGAATTTCAATCTCAATAGTGTACTTCACAGGTTCTTCATTTGAGTTTCTTCAGGTTTATTACCACCTTGATAAGTTCCTTTCAGACTTGAACCATATATTGATTTTTCAAATGGTCACACAAGAAACCCATCAATATAGATGTGACGGGCCATACGTTGTTTTAAATTATCATTTTTTAACAATATCTAGACAGCACATATTTATTTCTTCATTTATTTTCATTTGCTGATCTTTCCTCATGGCTCAGTTAAAATACAGCATTGTAATAAAATCTGACTCAAACCAATGATCTTCCCTGACTTCAGTGTCATAGTGTAGGTAGAAATAGTGTCTGGCATCACTTCACCCTTCTCTATCACACCTACCAGGAATAAGGTTTAAGTTTGCAACAAAGGACAAAAATATCAGTTGAAGACCTCTGCAGGATGGCAGGATAGGCCCCTTCAGGAGGTCAGATAAAGAGAACTAAGGCAGTCAATAAGAATTATGGTACTTTACAGCTATGTTTTAATTCTTGGTGGTCATAATATATTCTGTTCAAGTACCTGGAACCCTAAGAACCAAAGCCTAGTCTAAAACAGGAAGTGACACTAGTACCAAGAGGAACTTGTCATTAGGAACTGTAAAGGGAAAGAAAAAATAACAATAAAACCCTTACGTATACAACCTAATTGCAACAATCCTGAAAGATTCTATCCTCATTAATAGTAAAAATAGAAAAATCTTCACAAAAACCACTTTACATGATATTTTTAGTTCACATATAGTTTGGTCTTCAGAAATTGAGTGGAACTAAATGGGGAGCTTCAGCTGCCATCCTCAGAACATTAGCCCTAGGGTTGGTCTACTCCGCAGCAGAATACTGTGCCCCTTAAGAGCTGCCATACTAGTAAACTAGATGCCAGACTTAATGACACCATGAGGATTATAAGCAGATGTATTAAAACCACTCCTATTTTTTGGCTTTCTGTTCTGAGACGCATGGCACCACCAGCTCTATGAAGTCAAGATACACTAGTGAGAAGTGTAAATTATGAACAACTCTCTCCTATTCGTGCATGCTGACCTTTCCCACTTATCAATTGGAAGGCTCAAATGTAGGAAGCCCCCACTGACACTTGCACAACAAGTGCTTAACAAGTGCTTAACAACTTTAACACTGATTCCCAATGGGAAGCCCAAAGGGTTGCTGCCCAGACACAGGAAGACATATTGATGATGCAAAAGATATCAGGTTCTGAATTACCTTACCAGCAAGGAACAATACTGAATAAGATTTGTACCTCACATGGCATCTGCTAGATTCATTGTATAAATGGAGAATAGCATCCTCCCCTCTGTGTGACTGCAGGGTCCCATGTCAAATTGTTATTTGTTGTGAAACTTATTCAGGATTGTTCACTGCAGGCAAGTTAATTCAGAACCTGGTACTTTTTGTCTAGGATCACATCATGAGTGGCTTTAAGCTGAGGGCATATACCAGTCCAGTTTCTGATTTCTTTTTTCAGACAATGCTGCGGTTCAATGGTTGATTGGGCTAGACATTGATATCTGAATACAGATCCTTTTTAACATTATTGTGTTTTTAATTTAGGGGAAATGTTAATAAACATTGTAATTTTAATTTAATTTAATTTATTGAATTTATATGCCGCCCTTCTCCCGAAGGGCAGCTCACAACAGTTAAGAAACACACAATATAAAATTTAAAAGAAAATTAAACAAATAAATCCAATAACGATTAAGATAACAATTTAAAATTTAAAACCAACGATAAAAACCAATTTAAAATCACAAATCAGTCCAGGCCCACTCATTGAAATAACTACATCTTCAGGTCACGATGGAAGGACCGAAGGTCGGGGGCCGTCCGGAGCTCTGGGGGCAATTTGTTCCAGAAAGTGGGCACACCCACAGAGAAAGGTCTCCCCCTGGGGGTTGCCAACCAACACTGCTTGGCTGACGGCACCCTGAGGAGGCCAACTCTGTGGAGAACACTGGGCGATGGGAGGCTGTTGATGGCAGCAGGTGGTCTCACAAGTGCCCCGGGCCTAAGTCATGTAGGGCTTTAAAGGTGATAACTAGCACCTTGAATCGCACCTGGAGGGAAACTGTAAGCCAATGCAGCTCATGCAGGAGTGGTGTAACATGGGAGTACTGAGATACTCCCATAACAACCCATGCGGCCACATTTTGCACCAGTTGAAACCTCCGAGTGCTCTTCAATGGCAGCCCCATACAGACAGCATTGCAGTAGTTGAGCCGAGAGGTGATAAGGGCATGAGTAACCATGCATATGGCATCTCAGTCCAAAAAAGGGCACAACTAGTGTACTAGGTGTATTGTACGAAATCCCCCCTGGTCATGGCTGTTAACTGATCTTCCAAATTGAGCTGTGAATCCAGGAGGACACCCAAGTTGTGGGTCCTCTCTGAGGGGGTCAACACCTCCCCCCCACATCAACAGAAATGGAACATCTTGGACAATATGAGATGCTGGTATCCACAGCCACTCAGTCTTGGAGGGGTTGAGTCTGAGCCTGTTCCTTCCCATCCAGATCCACACCACCTCCAGGCACCGGGACTTCATGCCAAGGGTATCACTGGGCTGGCTTGGGGTAGAGATGAAAAGCTGGGTATCATCCGCATATTGGTGACACCTCACCCCGAAACCACGGATGGTCTCACCCAGCAGCTTCATATAAATGTTGAACAGGAGGGGAAAGAGAACCAACCCCTGGGTACCCCACAAGTGAGGGGCCTCAGGGACGATCTCTGCCCCGCTGCCAACACAAACTGCAAATGGCCCATGAGATAGGAGGAGAACCACTGTAAGACAGTGTCTCCCATTCCCAAACCCCCGAGCCGCTGCAGCAGGATACCTGTTAATGCTTGTTGTGTCATATACTAATTATCCTTCCAACCAAACCCATGGGGGTTGTACTTGCCAAGAATAAATACTTAATTTTTGGACCTATTCACCTAACCCTCTACCCATTTAAATTTCACTAAATTTACATTGTATAATAAAGGTGTGGAAATGTCTATGGAGATTCTCAGTCATGCAGGTCATGGTTGTCCCAAAGATGCTTTTTCAAGAGGCCACTGGACTTCCTGGTTTTTATTTGAAGACATTTTCCATCAAGAGCTGAAGAAGCTTCTTGGATGAGAAGCAAAATGTTTTCAAAGAAAAACCAGAAAGTCCAATTGCCTCTTGAAAAAGCACCTTTGGGACAAAGGTGTGCAAACTGTTCAAAGGTGGCAAAGATGGCAAAATTCTGTCATTATAGGTTAGCAAGAGAGCCCCACAGCAAATTGCAGAACTTAGCTGAGTTTTACTGATCCCCAAAGCTAAATAATAACTAACCCAGGCACAACCTGGATGGGAAACTACTAAAAAAAATCCCAAGGCTCTTGACAAATCTGGGAGGTTGAAATAGCATTCCTAGATGAAAGAAATTCCTTCTGCCTTATTGCGAAGAAGACAACACAGATATTAAGAAGACCAAACGTGGAATACTGCATCCAGTTTTGGTTACTACGTTACAAAAAAGATTTTGGAAAAAGTTTGGAAAAAGTTCAGAGACATGCAGAGCAACCAGGATACTTAAAGGCCTGGAAATGAAAACATTTGCAGGAATTGGTTATGGCCAGTCTAGAGAAAAAAAGGACTAGTGGTCAACATGATAGCAATATTCCAATATTTGAGAGACTGCCACAAAAAAGAGGGGGGCAACTTATTTTCCAAAGCACCAGAAGGCAAGACAAGAAACAATGGATGAGAATTAATGGATGAGAGAAGCAACCTGGAATTAAGGAAAAACTTCCTAACCCTGAGAACAGTTAACCCGTGAAATAACTTGCTTTCAGAAGTTGTGGCTGTTGGAACACACATCTCCCATCACTGGAAGTTTTTAAGAAGAGACTGGGTAGTCATTTGTCTAATTTTTTTTAAAAAATCCCATTTATATCCCGCCCTTCTCCGAGGACTCAGGGCGGCTTACAATCTAAGAGCACAACTCATTGTGTTCAGCAACAGCCTTCATTCCATGCATATGCCTGCTCATTAGGGCTTTTGCCCCCCCGCCCAAGCAGCATTTTTACAAAGTCAGCTTATTGCCCCCAACAATCTGGGTCCTCATTTTACCTACCTCGGAAGGATG
>JANHFR010000648.1:389599-400622 GCA_032468015.1 Mimophis mahfalensis | reverse complement strand
CAAAGCATAATGCCATACACATAAATACCCGCGAAAACATAAGAAAACACACACACACACACACACACACACACACATATATCTCCCATATTATATATTGACTTCTCTGCATACAAAACAAATATCAAAGTTCATCACCTGAGAACCAAAACTGTGACAGAATTTATTTCTCACCTTAAGGTAAATGTAAACATTGAATAAAAATAGACCATTTAATGGAAAGCCACAGACACTCAAAGTAAGACAAAAGAGCTATTAATTAATCCTTAGGATGCACAAGAGGCAATCAATTATCTCAAATCCCTGATCAATTAGAAAAGGGAAACGATTTGAATTTCTATATCTTTGGGATGGGGGAAGGATGATTCAATTACTATTAGGTCATCTACAGTTTTATTCTGTCTTTTTCATAAATAGCTATATGCTAAATAAGTCATGAACAAAAGAGAAAATGTATTAGCTAAAAACCTTAATTATCTGGACACTTAGGGCAAAACGAAATCACTCCTTGGCAAATATATACCAAAAGAGATGACATTATCATCTATCATTTTGCTTCAGAAGAGCTGACACAAGTTTCTTGATACGTAAAGTGTGAATAAATATACTAGTCTCTTCTAAATAATATATAAATAAAATAAGACTTCATCCTTTTCTTTTAAAAAGAGTACAGAATTATCTCTCTCTCTCGTTGTGTGTGCGCATGGATGTCTATGTGTTGTATTTAGATATGTACATATGTATGCAGGCAATGCACACATACATGTTCATGATCATATAAGCCAATTTTCATGAAATAACATACCCATCAAACTCGCATCTCATTACTTGATGAAAAAATGTCATTTTCTGCAGCTTGTAATTTTTTGTGCGTGCTCTCTTTCTCTCTTACACATACATATTAGAGGAAAAAGACACAGAAAGCAGTGTCCATTTGAAGCTTGTCTATGAACTTTGCATGAACCGCCAGAAATAATGTAGTGTGATGACAAGCCAGTTATACCTTCCACTAAATTTGCTGTCTGGAATGAACTGAAATAGTGTTTGGTTTGTGTAATTACGTCCATCTATCTTTATATTCCAGCGGCATATCGCAAATTGAAAATACTAAAAATTGACTGTTGGTTCTGATATTTAATGATTGCCAAAGACAAGACAATGATTTATTGGTTACTTACTGATGTGACACATTTGCATCTTATTAGACAGAGATTACTATTCTTTAAAATGCGGATGAGGCCTGATCATGTCTGATGGATTGATTTGATTTGCAAATGTAATCAAACTAATAAGAGGGAAAAAATGAGCAATAATGCCTTGTTTTTCAACTGGCAATCACTCCCCTGCCAACAACCCTGATATCCCTGACTAAGCAGCCTTCACACAGTCTTCCTGTCTCCTCAAATAAACAAAGGGAAGCAAAGAGGCTGATAAGATGATAACAAGCCATCTACCATAGGACAGACGCTCCAAAACTATACAGAGGCATTAAAAGAATTGTATTCCGGGAACGATGGAAATAACTACATATTGCACAATTTTCTTAAACTTGAAATCTACTAAGTAGAATTAAACTTCAATTATATTTTGGAACAAAACCTAGGCTTCCTAGGTGCAGTCAGTAATTTTGGACAAAACAAACTGGTTAATCATATCCTTTATTTTTACCTTTTGAGGAAAAAAACTGTTGCTGTGAGGGGAATTGATATAGGATTCTCATTCTCAAGCCTCAGTTAAGTTTGTATGTATGCGTATGGAGAGGTCAGGGGTGCATACCGGAAAGTAAACCTGCCATGTTGTTCACTGTCTACCATTTCATAGATGTATATGCTTGAGTTTAATTCTAAATGGTTTATAGAACTGATTGTAGGACACGTAGGACTGTAGATCAAAGGAAAGGCCATTCTTAGATCAAAGGAAAGGCCATTCTTAAGTTGGCAGATTTACTTTTCAGTATGCATCACACAGAGAACAGCCGTAAGTGGTGAACAGTTAAAAACAATTCCTTGTAAAGGTTAAGGTAATGCTTCCCTTGAATCCATGTAGCCACACAAAACTGTCTTCTTTCAGGACATTGGTTTTTTTTCCAGTTTCCAAGGCTAGTTTATTACCTTAAGATATCTTGATTGTCTCCCAGTATCCAAGTATTAATTAGGTCCAATCCTGTTGCTGTTAAAAGCACATCTTTGGTTTTTTTTTTAATCTGATAAACATCCAAGGGTATGAGGAGGATGGAGGAAAAGTCAGTGCAGCGTACACATTAAAGTGCTGGACCAGGTTCAGATCTACTCCCTCCAATGGTGTCTGAGAACCATGAGGTTTTGTAGTTTCTATTTTGTAGCCTAGTAGTCTGTCTTACATGGTTCTTGTTAAAGGATTAAAATAAAGAAGACAGAACAATAGGTTTGTCCTCTTGAGCCCTGGAGAAAACATAGGTATTGAGTGTTAAGAAATTTAAAAAAAGAAAAATAAACAATTCAGATGGGATGATAAATTCCGGAAAAACACTGAAATGAAATTGGATTTGGAACTATTTCAAGTCACAACCTACTAGTGATAAATCATAAAAATGCATTTACATTTTTTTTCCTAAAGAAATTTCAATAGTCTCTTAAATCTAGTTTATAGTGAAGCAAATTTTGGAGAATGACAATACAAATCCCAGGATAACATCTACTTTATTTTCTTTTTTAGCCTATCACAGATGGATCAATTTTCCAAAAAGGAGCTCAAAAGTGCAATGCCAAGGTGGAACCCTAACCCAGCTCCCCAAATAACAGACCAATCAATGTGTCTAAAGCAGTTCTCACAAGGCTTTACCACTGAAAATCAACCCTTCCTGTCCTAGTTTCCACCACTTACCAAATAAGACAAGGCAACCAGAGAAAGGAAAATCTTTCCTCTTGCTTGCTGGATAATTAGCAGCAGGATCAGCGGTGGTATGCTGCCAAACCAGTGACGAAAATTTAGGGTGGTTCGCCAAACTGGCAAATACCACCCCTGCCTGGCCCTGCCTGCCTGCCCCCCTCCCCGCCCTTTCCTTTTTAAAAACTCAGCTGATTAGCATGGCAGAACTAGTAGCCGCGCAAATCAGCTGAGCTCCAGCTTGTGCAGCAAAGGGAACACACTATTCCCATCCATTTCTGCTGTCTGGAGCAACAAAAGCTGTTTCTCTGGGCTTCACAGAGGCTGCGGAGCCCAGAGAAACAGCTTCCACTGCTCCAGAGAGCAGAAATGGATGGGAATAGTGTGTTTGTTCCCTGTCGTGCAAATGCCGCATGCATGCAAGCATGCTTGTTTTTGGCAAACCGGTGGGGGATTATCTGAATCCCACCACTGAGCAGGATGTAGGTAAATACACAATTTAGAAGAATTCTAATTTTTATTACAAGAGAAGATGGCATCCTCTTGCTTTTTTTCTTTTCTTTTATTAATCCAAAGTGCTGCTGATTCCCATACCCAGCAGCATTCAAAAGACAAAGTAATGGCTTCTCTATGTCCCATATAAGATCTCTGGAAACAGAACTGGTGTTGGGTTATCATCTTCCAGGATCATTAGAGTCTACCATTCATAAGGTGCATAATAACAAGCATTTGGTTGTAAGTAACTTGCCAAGCATGCCTTAGAATTAATAAAGTTTAATAAGATAAGACCACAACCATCCATGGCTCCATAACCATCCATGATTTTCTTCAACTCACAATAAGACATTCCCTTGAAAAGGAATCACACAGCCTATTTATTTTAAATTTAATGTATTAAAGAAAGTGATGGTTAATCAATTAGTACATTGGAGGAGAGGGGATTTTGTAACAGGACTGGGTTGGAGAACTCAGAATAAATTAGTTGAAAATAAGTTGATCTCAGGTGAAATAGAAGAGGGCTGATGCTCAGTGAAAATATTATTTTGTGAAATTTAAAATTCATACAAAATTTTGGTTTTGGTCCAGTCATTGTCTCTCAGACAAACCCATCTCATAGGGTTGTTGTGGGGAAAATAGGAGGCAGGATCATTAGATATGTTTGCTACCTTGAGTAATTTATAACTTTATAAAATTGAAGGTGGGTGGCATATAAATAAAATAAAAAATAATAAGCGTGTAGTAGCTGTCTCTTTTAATAATGTATAAGGAATCAGTCATATCCCTTCCTTCCCTTACTTTGTGTAAGGGTGACTGATATTTCTAACAATTCCTTTCACAAAAGTGTCTCAGTTTTACTAACTGAAGGGAAGGCATTAAAAAAAAAGACACATTGATTGGAGGAATTTGCTCCTTCAGATTCCTAATTCAGTGCTAATTATCATATTTACAAGATATTCTCCATACATTGATTTTTGCATTTCAAGTCACTAAAGGAATTTATATACAGCTATCAATGTAGAAAGGATAATACTGACCATAAAAAATACTATTCTTATTTCTCTTGAAATTAAAAGAAGTACTATATTTGAAGCTTAAGTTGTTTGGATGTATTTGCATAAATTATGTCAATGCAAGGGTTGGAATACTGGTAGTCCTTGACTTACAATTGTTCATTTAGTGACTGTTCAAAGTTACAACGCCACTGAAAATAGTGCCTTATGACCATTTTCACAGTTACGAACTTCATAGCACCCCCTTGATCATGATTCAGCTGCGTGGCACCTTTCTCATATTTATTATGACGGTTGCTTTATCACAAGGTTATGTGATCACCTTTTGCAACCTTTTGGCCAAGGAAAGTCAGTGGGGAAGCTATTCACTTAAAACTGTGTTACTGACTTAACAACTTGCAGTGATTCACTTAACAATTCCATCAATCAGAAGAGAGGTGGAAGGAATCTGGGAGGTTTTCTAGTCCAACCCCGTGCTCAAGCAGGAAGCCCTAAACCATTTCAGACAAGTCACTGTCCAGTCTCTTCTTAAAGACCTCCAGTGATGGAGCGCCCAAAACACCTGAAAGCAAGCTCTTCCATTGGTTGATTGTTTTCACTGTTAGGAAGTTTCTCCTTAATTCCAGGTTCCTTCTCTCCTTGGTTGGTTTCCATCCATTGTTTCTTGTATCAAGGCTGTAAAATGGGGCAAAACTTACTTATCAAATGTCTGATTTAACAACAGAAATTTTGGGCTCAATTGTGGTCATAAGTTGAGGATTACCTGTAATCTATTTCCACTGGAGATGCACCTAGAGGCTACCTGGACTTCTGATTCAAAATATTTAGAAGATTATAACTTGCAGTCCCAACTCTTCCCTCTCCCCCATATAACTGCTGAAAGCCCTTTAATGTAATTTATATATCTTCCAGTAGTAACAATTGCAGCTGTGCCCACATGTGTAGTGTGCTCTACCCATTCTGCAGCATTGTCTGCAGCCCTCAAATCTGCACTTTGCATATAATCTTAGCCACAGAAAGATTGGCTACTTTTGAATTATCAGTATGGTTACTCTTGTTAATCAAGAATGAGAATATGGTATGCCATATTCCCCTCCAAAAGCAGCAGGAGTGACATGGCAGGCAGCTCGCAGCAGCGCCACACAGAAGCCAGCTCATGTCACTTCTACTGCTTCGGGACGGGAGAACTCCCCCCCACTTTGAAAGCAGCAGCAGCGATGGGAGCCAGCTCCTGTTGCCGCTACTGCTTCAAGAGGGGGGGAGCTCCCCCCACTCCAAAAGCAGCAGCGGCAACAGGGGAGGCGGCTCACAGCAGTGCCACGCGGAAGCCATCTTCTGTTGTCGCTGCTGCTTCGGGAGTGGGGGAGGAACTTCCCCCCACTCCCAAAGCAGCAGAAGGGAGGGGGAGGGAAGAGGAAAGGAGCAGGGGAGGCCAGTTGGCTCTCCCCCACTCCCGAAGCAGCAGCGGCCACAGGAGCCGGCTCACAGCAGACTTGAAATGTGGCCCATACTGCACATATGCAGTAGGGCCACTGTGTTGAATGTCTGAGGAGTTGGCACTTTGCCCTCTTTTTTAGGGGGCAAAGACCCCCCAGATAGCATTTCTGCCTCCCCAGTGCTTGTCATAGGAGGGCAAAGTTCCTCCATGGCAAGTCTGGCAGGCATTGGTCCAGCCATTAAAATTTGTATAAAGAATGTTACAACACCCGCCCTTCTGCTCACCACACTCTGTTTTATATATAGAGATATATATGAATAAGGTGGGTATATTTTTAAAGCAAAAAAAAAAAAATCATAAATGCTTTTGTGAATGAGGGATCTTCTAGTATCTTTACATTGCATTCCAGGCAATTTTCTACAGTCTTTGCTTGAGCCCAGAAATAGAAAAGACAGATAAAGCTACTTTTCCTTATCCCATGATTGTAAAAGCTTATTTCCCTGAAATGCATGGTTACTATACTATATTGGATGTGAAGCCTATTGTTTTGTTTCAGGTTCTTTTTAACATTATACTTTTAACAAAGTAATCCTTGATGACAATTTTAAATAGAGAATTACTATTTTAGTATGTACTTTAAAATGTACTTGATCCCGGCTTCAAGTACATTCAGGATTTTTCTTAACAAGCATCCTAAAATAATTAAGGAAAGATTATATGTTAAGCTCTGGAACATCTAAATGGAAGTCATTTCTAACTTCTGTGTTTCTTACTATGGTATTTTTCTCATTTTGAAATTATAAAAATGATGTGCCATCGTGCACTGGTCTACCAATGTGGGTTTTTTTGTCCTACTTACCTCAAGGATCATCTTCCATAGCCACTCCAGAGTTGCCAGAATTTCCCTACATCACTTTTTTTAGGAGCGATGGGGCCATCCTTCATGTCTTTCCTCTGATTAATCCATAGTGAACTGAGATAAGTTGTGGGATAGAACACTATTTGCCACCAAACTCATTTCAAACCATTTTGGAAGGCTTACAACGTAATATCCTGCAAAAACTGAGGAGAGATAAGTGCTCTCAGAAACTTGATAACAACCCTGATATTCCTTTCTTGATTTCCACTGTTATCTTCAGACTCCAGGATTCTCAAATCTCAAAAGAAAGGAAATGTACCCTCAAGCCCAGCCAAGAATGGAATGTGGCTTATCCTTGTACTGATAAATTTGATGGCTCTTTTTCTTTCAGATGTTTAGATGGAGATGAGGGAGAAGCAGCATGGAAAGAAAATGTCTATCACAGACTCTGTGAAACTGTTATCCCCAAACAATTTCATTCTCCTGTGCCTGAAATTCTGGAAATCCTTCAGTTTAAAGGACTTTAATTCCAGCCCAGCCATTCGCATAATGACCCAAGGTTATTAGCTGTGTGAATAGAAGTGATTTCCTTCTCCCCAAGACTCTAAGAAAAGTCTTTCAGTTGTCTGATATTTTAAAAGCCCTATTTAATAAATGCTTCTGTAAACTATAAATGTATATACAGGGATACACATTTCAGTTGACGATATGCCCTGTTTTCTGAAGGTAGACTCAATTTCTTTTTTTTGAAGAAGATTCATAATGACAATACTCTAGCAGTCAAGAGAATAGGTCCAGATCCTTGTTTAATTGTGTGATTGTATTGCAGAAATAATAGAATGTAAATTCTCTTCCTTTGCCCCTTCTATTTCAATACAAATCATAGCTACAAGGTATCTGGAGCCTTGTAATAATAGCATATGCAGAAGCCGCTTATGATGCCATGTGGAAAGCAACAGTTGCTTTTAAGATCCACCAATAAGAAGCAGATTTTGTCCACCATTGTTCTCTCCACAACACTGAGATCTAAATGGTTGGGAGTTCTTGTGTGCTAAGACATAACTCACAATCAGTTACAAGTTTCCCCAAATCACAGCAGAAAGAAATGCTATTGAATGCGTCAAGCAATGACAGCACTTAGCACTGCCAGGTCCATTAGCAGAAGGTTCTTACAATGCTACTCAATTGTCTTCAAGGAACTAAAATGAATAGTGATTGAATACACATTCTGGATTTGCAATGTAATGCAACAATCTAAGTTACATCCAATAAAGGGACTTCACTAAATCTCCAAGTAGGGTACTTGCCATGCTGGTTGCAGGTGTTACTGGTGGCTTCCAGGATTCAAATATCTACTTTCAATAAACTGCCCATTGGTTGCTGTATCATCTGAGAGAGAAAAAACCAATTGTCTCAAAATCCTCAGCATTTTCAAAGTATTCTAGACTGTCCTATTCCCAAGTTCCAGGAAGCATAAGTTAAACAGTTAATCAGGTCAATGTTGCATGCCAAGGCTACTTCATTGACTCAGTTTTATGAGCCCTAATTGATTCATAACAATTGCCTGGATTCCATTACAAGGTTTGCATGGCTGGTGGATTGATGGACTTCAAATCGTATTCTTGGAGTTCAGTTGATAGATAGGGATATTTGCTCCAGAAATTCAGTTGTCTACTATATTGATACCACATGTCAATATTAATACATAACAGTATGGCCCGAATGCTTGTGACATGCCAATGCAGAACCAAATTGTGTTTTCTTCAAGGATGCTAGAATGTAGCATCATTTTCTCTCTGTCTGGCTGGATAAAACATGTTAGGGCTCCTTCAGATTGACTGAGGATCTGTGCGGCATACTTAAACCACAGTTGTTCCTTGAGATAATTCCTTGGCAATTGATCGGTAAACTGTTTTTGCATTTCCAGATACTGAATCAGTTCCTGTCATTCCCCAGTTTCCCATAGAGAGAACCCTGGCTTCAGATACCCTGGACTGAAATAACCCAGGGATCTTCTCTATTTTTGTTTGGTTTCTCCCCTGCTGACCTTTATGCTGGGCAAAAGGTATTGGAGAAAAGTGAAATCATCCTGCTGCCCCCCCCCCCCAGTGGTTCTAAAAGACCATGGTATTTTGAGTTGATACAGGATGCAGCTGCTCCTATAGACCTTGATAAGCTGTAGTCTCCAATTGAGATTCTTCAGTGAAGGTTTCAGTGTTTATCCAGATTAGAGCTAGTTGTATTTTCATACTCAGAAGTTGTAAAGTGATTCAGTTTCCCTCCAGGCGCTCTAAATCTCCTCTAGAGTTTCGACAGTCTGATTATATTGTTGTAATCTGGTGTACCATCTACCAAAGGAGCAGGAAGTGGTGGTGGTGGTGGTTGCACAAACTCTGTGAGTCAGTTCCTTAGATACTGACTTTGTGCAACTTGTCCTTGACAGGTCATGTGATTCAATACATTGAAATGACAAGTCTCAGCGATGGCATTAGTTGTCTTAGAGTTGGATGATCACCCATTTGAGCAGAGGATGTGCTACGGGAAGAAATTGTCCTGATATCACTTTCTGTTCAAAAATTCTCTCCTAGGATTTCAGATGATCTTACAAGCCTTAGTATATTAGAGTTCTTTACTCAGCAGACATAACATTTCTTATCTGGACAGTAACCTTACCATCAGGTAGGCAGGTATTTAGGTTAGTGAAGGATCCTTGATGCTCTCTGAGTTTTCTTGGTTTTTTTTATACAGTTTTCTTGCTTGTTTTCTTGCATTGATAATGTTACTTTGTTTGGGTAATGAAACAATGCTTCATTACCCAAACTAGGTAAAATCATCAGTGCAAGCAAACTCAGAGAGCATCAAGGACCCCTTACATCAGTGGTTCTCAACCTACCTAATGCCGTGACCCTTTAATACAGTTCCTCGTGTTGTGGTGACCTCCAACTGCTCTCTACACACGTGTGACTGGTCTACATATGTGTTTTCTGATGGTCTTAGGCGACCCCTGTGAAAGGGTCGTTCGACCCCCAAAGCGGTTGTGACCCACGGGTTGAGAACCGCTGCCTTACATCAATGCCAAGCTACAAATAGTGTCTTTTATTATTTAGGTTAGTGGCCTACTAGAGTTTTGGTGGGGGTTTTTTTACCCATTGATCCTATATATTAACTCTACATTCATATCCTTCAACAACATCATAAAATAACAGAGTTATAAGGGACCTTGGAGGTCTTCTAATTCAACCCCTTGCTTGGGCAGCAGACCTTTTCCTTAAAAAGACCAATAATGAGTCTTGCTACTCCCTGTTTCATTTTGGAAATCCTCTTTTAGCCTTAATCTCATTTGGTCATATCTTCAAAGCGCTCCATGGCTTAGGACCTGGGTACCTGCGAGACCACTTTCTGCCACCGATAGCCTCCCACCAACCACAGGGTCCACTCCCACAGAGTTGGTCTCAGGGTGCCATCAGCCAAACAATGTCGGCTGGTGGCCCCCAGGGGGAGGGCTTTGTTGAATGAGCTCCCCCCGGAGTTACGAACGATCCTGGACCTGAAGACCTTCCACCGCACCCTAAAGACCTGGCTTTTCAAGCAATCCGGCCTTGCCTGATGGACATTGATTTTAAGGGGTTTTAATCATTTATCATAATTTTAAGATTAATCGAATTTAAATTGTTTAATTTATTTTTAATATTTATAGTTTATGTTTTTTAATATGTTGTAAGCCATCCCAAGTCCTGTGGGAGATGGGCGGCATATAAATTCGATAAATAAATAAATAAATAATACACTTTTATTACACCAATCTGGCTGTCTTATAATAGAATATAAAACATGTCTTCCAGAGTTGTGTGCCTTCATTTTATGCTTCATATTTAGAATTGCTTTACCTTCTTTGAATAGGAAATGAGTGGATGTGTAAAGCTGGAGACAGTGGAAATCAGTCATACAAGTGTAGCAATCTGGCTTGTATTTATTGGTTCACCTGGAGAAAGAGTTAGTCAGCTGTCCAAAGTTTCTTCACTTCCCTTAGGCTAAATCTGGAATAATTTGCAGGGATTAATAGGTATACAATGGGGATTAAGAAAGATCTTGAAGAGGCCTTGAGAGAAAGGCTATTTTATTGTACAAAATTCAGAAAGAATACCAACCAGGTAATAATTGCATGGCAGATTCTAAAATTTGACTTTGTTCTAGGACTCAATTGGAGGGTTAAATAAATTCTAAGGGATGGCAGTTTTGTGGATTGAAAAATTATGTATGCCTATGTGTAAGGGGATGCAGTGGCTCAGTGGCTAAGGCGCTGAGCTTGTCGATCAGAAAGGTTGGCAGTTCAGTGGTTCGAATCCCGAG
>JANHFR010000648.1:356815-370167 GCA_032468015.1 Mimophis mahfalensis | reverse complement strand
TGAGGGCTGTTGCTAAAAACACATTGTAAGCCACCCTGAGTCTTCGGAGAAGGGCAGGATATAAATGGGATTAAAAAAAAAAAAACCTCCTGTGAACTCCCAGCAGCCCACCCTTGTTATTTTTATTACTGTAAATGATTTGCCTATTATCCAATATTACTTTTTTAACAGTTTGCCCTCCTTTCTATTGGTACGGTGGCTCAGCGATTAAGACAGTTAACCTGTCAGCCTAAGCTGGAAAGCTGGCAGCCCAGGTTCAAGACCTGAGCAGCATGCAAAGGGGTGAGCTCCTGTCTTCATCCCAGCTCCTGCACACTCAGAAGTTTGAAAGCATGCAAATGTGAGTAGATAAATAAGTACCAGTTCAGTGGGAAAGTAACAGGGCTCCGTGAGGGCCACATGACCAGATAATGTCTTTGGACAGCACTGGCTGGCTCAAACATAGATGAGCACTGCCCCTTATGTTGTTGTGAGTTGTGAAGTCATGTCCGACCCATCATGACCCCATGCACAATATTCCTCCAGACCTTCCTGTCCTCTACCATCCCCCAAAGTCCATTTAAGCTCACACCGACTGCTTCAGTGACTCCATCCAGCCACCTCATTCTCTGTCGTCCTCTTCTTCTTTGCCCTCAATTTTTCCCAGCATTAGGCTCTTCTCCAGTGAGTCCTTTCTTCTCATGCCCCTTATAGTCATGCCCCTTATAGTCTTCTTCTCACTGCCCCTTATAGTCAGCAACAATTAATGGAGTAAAATCCTCAGAGACTCCTTTACCTTTATCTACCTACCTTCCATAACAAAATTAGCAAAAAAACAAGGAAAAAACCCACTGCCAGAATCCAGAAAATCTATCTACTTATTTGTTAAAAGCCATTTTACTGTTTTCTTGTTATATTTGCAAGAAGTTGATTCCCCAACAGTTGTGTTTTGATTCCATTGCAAAGGGGGTGGGTGGGTCAGGAATCCCTTACTATGTTATGTGAACAGCTGTAAACTAGCTTATCTTGGTAGCAAATTAAAATTGTACTGGTTACTTTCTTACATATAACACAGCTTCTTTGTTGATTCCATTGGACCTATATAGAAGATATCATTTGAAATTAATAGGAGTTGTAAAAAAAGGCAGTAACATCCTTTAGACAGTGCCTGTTCATTACAGTATGCCTTTCTCAGGACTTCTCACTTCTGTATTGCACTCTTTCAATCTCCTACATTTTCAATCCAGCAGCATTAACCAAAGTCTGTGCTAAATAGGCTTAATTGTGTGTGCATGGCCGAGCTGTCGGCAATTCAACTCAATGGCACAAGATAAAATAAATAAAAAGCTGGCAATCTGTGCATCCAGAAAAATCCAAACCTCTAATGAAATTAAACACTAGAGTTCATTGAATTTTATTGTATTATCAGAAAGTTTTTATTATAATGCGCAAAATCTGCTTAATGCAACCGTATATTGTATTTACAGAGGGGCAGAACAGCTTATGAGGACTGTGTGGAAGATGCCAGATTGGACAATTGAAAGTATAATCAGCATAATGATTTTTGGAAAGGCAAAATGAAACGATGCCATATGTTCACTTAAGCCTTAATTTTATGTAAAACTGGTTTGTTTTTCCTCTGACATCGCTAAAATGCCCTTTCGCTTACAGTTCAGAACCTATTTATTTGCTTTCCAGGTCTCCATATGGCTCATGCGTATTGAACCCAACAGAGTCCTGCGCTGGGGAATGGCAGGTGAAAAACAATGTACTGCCTTTTGACACAACCAGGTAAGGGCCTTCAGTGCAGCATTTAAAGCCCTTTATTATATTTGTCTCGAATAGGGCATTTGTACCCCAGTGGTTTATGCTACTACTTAGTGGCAGCCAGCTTGCAAGTACCATATGAAAGAATTTGCATTTATTGCCAATTCCTCTTTGTACTGGGTATGCAATTGGTTTTTATACTACGGAGTGCTATTATATTTTCTTTAGGGAATTAGGATGCATGGATTTGTATAATTTGCAAAATCTTTAATTTTAGTTTATATCTTGCATTTTAAGTACCATTTGGATGTAAGAAAACCCATACCTGTTTTAACTGCACACATGAATAATCCCTACCTTAATATATTATATAGTTGTAGCACGTTGCTGTTTTATTGAAATACAAGTAGTGTTTCAACCTTCTATTGCCATAAATTAATGAGGCTCCTAATGCATTTTCATTGAGAGGTTGAACAGTCAAATTCATCTAGTTAGTGAAAACTACAACATTTCATTCTTGTAAAATCTGAGACTAGAAGCTTCAATGAACTAATGATCCTAGCACAACCCATTTTATGTACCAGTGAAAATAAAGATCACCTGGAAGTGTAAAATTTGTATAGCATAAATTGGGCATTATCAAACTCGTATCCTCAAACCGTGTTTTCTTCAGTTATTCTGAAAAAGGAACAAGGTGATAAAAATACTAGACAAAATCATTTATTCAAGACAGTTTTCTATTTTGTTTCTATTCCTTCATGGATTGAAGACATCAAATTAATCTTCCTGGGTACTTACATGGCTTTTTGGCTGGCTGGACTAATTGAGGATTCAGGTATGGACTATTTTCTGCATCTATTCTCCGCTTGTACTTTTGGCGACCACCACGTACTCTGTCTAAGCGTACTCCTAAACATGAAAAAAGAAAAGAAAGGAAGGTTTAATACAACTGAAATACTTCGAGCAATTATTTGAAACATTTCAATAAATAAGCGAAAATTTCAATAAATCTGAATTTATTCCCCACTTGAAAAGCACCAAAAGGGGCTGGATATAATGTAAACATGGAATGTTCCTTGATTTTTCAAGGTGAAATTTTGGGAAAGTGCATCAATTTCCCATTAGTCATCAATCTTCCATTATTTCCCATTACTCCCTTCCTTAGTGCAGGATGTGTGTGTTATCTGCAAGTTCTAAACCATGGTAGCGTTTGGGTATTTTTATTCTGCAGGCAGTTCTGCTTGTTCTTTTATCTTCCCACTGTGAAAAGAAGCACAGCACAAGCATAGGACAATGGGGGCAGTTCCACTGGTGGTTTCTGTTTTGCTTGTCTCATAATGGTTAAGATGAGAACAACAGAAAACTGTGACAACTTGGCTCTGAGAGTCTGTGAAATGTTGGAAGACTGAAGACAATGTCTTTGAGCAAATACCTTTTTAGAATTGGCCATATTGCAATGCCAGATATACAGCATTTCAAATAATCAACCAGCAATGAAATACTAGTTAAAATGAGCTAATAAACTGTATTCCAGAGCCTGAAGAATGAGAACACCTTCAATGCCAGATATCTGTTTCTTGGGACAGAGCAACAGAAGCATAAGCAGTGAAAAAGTCCTCTGCTTTAGTTGCTGCTCACATCTCCTCAGATACCGGACATCCAAAGCAGAGCTTCCATGAATGGCTCCAAGTCATGAGAAGATACAACATGGGAATGTGATTATTTTTTTTTCCAGGTACCATGGATTTGAGCAATACAGGATTTGAAAAGAAAGGGTTTGAATTATTCATGGAAACTGAAATTGGAAATTGGTTAATTTTGGTTCAGCTGTGCTATTTCAACACTGACATTATAATATGCAAACTCTGCAATAATCTTCAGAAAGAGCTCCATTGTAATAATCTTTCCTTAGTGTTACTAGGATATAGTTTGTAACTATACAAACTATAGTTTGTAACTGTCCAGAAGAAACCATACCTAGCCTCTAATACAGAGTATGTAGGTCTTCAGTGGTAAACGTGAAAGCATTTCAACCATGAATGTTTTTCCTCTTCATAGAAATAACAAAGTCTTCCTAAAAGAGGATAATCACACCTAAAGTGTGTGTGTGCATCATGTTTGCTATTTCTCTCACAGCTGAATAAGTCAAGAATTTAAAAGATTAATAAAACACTCTACAGCTCTTTCTATAGATATAAAAGTTCTATAGGAAGAGTTATAGTATCACATATGCTGATGTCAGGAAAAGTAGTGATGATGATACTCAAATGACATATACTAAGCATAATTTAAAAAAGGGGGGGGGGGAGCCCAGTTGCTATCTATCTATCTATCTATCTATCTATCTATCTATCTATCTATCTATCTATCTATCTTTTATGCTGCCCTACTCCCTGCTGAACTCCATTCTTGGAAGTTGATTTCCTTGTACCATTTTGAAGAAATAAGATAGAGGAAATAAGTTAGGCCAAAGTTGTTTGGCATTTCTGCCAACAGCAGTGTATAGCAGAATAAAGTTCAAATCTAATTCACAACTGACTCCATTTAGAAGAAATAGATTTTCTGTTTGTATGTCAGAAATAGTACAGAATAAAAATAATATTTTAAAATTATATCCGATATTTTGGAATAGCATTTCTTGCAGCATAGAAGTGATGCTTTGCACAGTGTAAAACTGCACTCCATACCTATGACAACCGTTATGAAATTGAATTTCATACTAAAGTTTAGCAAAGATTAGCAGAGGCAATAAACAAACAAATATAACCAAAGGATTAATACATAAAAAGATAAAAGAAGGAACATTAGAGCAATCATTCATTAGAAACATGGCCCATATAGGAGAATAACATTGTTAATTTAAGAATAAAAATGCTAGGTAAAGTTACATAACACCTTAAATGAAATAATTTTTAAAATCTTAAATGTATGCCTTATAGAAAAAAATGGGAGGAACAAGTATTTCATGTACTGCTTTTTGAAGAATATAAATCTAGGGGAAAAATTGCTTTATTGATCACATTAAGGCTTTAAGGCTATACATTACAGAAAAAGGTAGATAAAAACCCTTGTAGCCTTTGGACTGAACCATCAAAAATGCAAAATTACAAAAAGGGAATCTAAAGCTTAAACATTTGAACACATAATACAAAGGCAAGACTCCTGAAGTCTGGGCCTGATGCTTGGAAAAGCCAAGATGAAAGGAAAAAATTGCATCACTGATGCTACAAGCTTGAACTTCCTAGAGGTCAAAAAAGCAGTTAATCTTGATAAAATGATGTCCATTGGCTGGCAAGTAGAAATACCTGAACAATTCCCTTCCCTGTTTTTATTAAACTCAAACAAAAATATCACTTTCAATGCATTAAAATTTTAAATTATTTAATGATTTATTGAACTAATTTGTTTAATCTTTTTTTAAATTTTGTATTATGCGTTCTTAACTTTTGTAAGCTGCCTTGAGTCCTTCGGGAGAAGGGCGGCATATAAATTTCAATAAATCAAATCAAATCAAATTAAAGACATTTTTGTTTGTCAAAAAGTAATAATGAATAATGTTGTACACATCCCAGGGTCACTTCCTGTGAGATGGGCGGCCATATAAATTTAATTAATTAATGAATAAATTCAAAAAATTGACATTATGTTAAATGGTTCTGAAATTATTCAGCTCCTCAATGGTAAAACTAAATACAGGTAAAGCTAAGAAGCAATGAAGTTACAAAAAGTGCATATCTATCAACAAGGCATTTTTTTTTGGGAAATGGAATCCTAAGTCATCAAAAAAGATAAAACCTACGGATAATGTTAAAGCTTTCCTGCTCTACTGCTGAATTAACAATTAGCAAAAAGGAAGTCAGTTTCAGTCTCTTGATAGCTATCTGTAGTCTGAAGCGTATTAGTAATGGCAGTGTAAAAATGTGGAGTGTGTCCATGAATGTGTCTATGTACAGAATATAATGTTCAGATGAGAAAGATGACAATATTTTCGGAACAAGGAAAAAATATATAATCCACAGAACAATGAAATTGAGTTCAAGACCTAAGCACTGGGGTAGGCAACTTTTTAAGTGAAAGTAGTTTCAATATAATACTGCACAGAACAATATGAAAATCAAATGTTCTTGGAAAAATAAGGCACCATACTGATCAGTTTACTCAATTTAATCTTAAAACTACAGTATGCCATGAGATTTAGTTCCCTGAAATGGGGAAGATGCCTCTTCTTCATCCCAATCACATTTGTTTACAAGGAAAGAAACAGAGCAAAATCCTTTAAGTTTAACACCTATGTCCTTATCACAATATGTGTTGTAAACTTATTATAAGATGTTGTATGCTTGTTTTAATTCTGTTTTCTATTTAGTTTCTTGAAATTTTATATTACTGCTCACTGATTATTAGCTTCCTAGAGTTCATATGCAAGATGAGTAGCTTTATACATTATCTAAAACAATGGAATATTTGGGATGATATTTTCAAGTTCTTAGTCTAGTCTTATAGCATTGGTATTTTCAGTGGTCCCTCATCCAAACATTAACCTTGTTCAATTCAACATCAGCCACATTCAATAGATGCTACCTAACTAAATGGAAGTCCATGTAGAAAAGTCAATGGGACTAGCTGCAAAAACCTTCTTCAACCCTGCTACTAGGAGAGTATCCATTTTCCAACTAAACCCAAAGAGACAGTTTATGGATGTTCACTAATGCAGAGGAACAGATGATGTGGACTGCTACTATTGGTCTCCACAGACACCTGTAGGACCTGCTGTGTAAGGTGGTTACTTAACTCTTCCTAATGGAAGAGCTGTTCCTGCCAAGATAACTTGCTTGAAGCATGGATGGAAAAATAAGCAGGATAGATTTGATCTTAGAAACCCTGATAAGGACCTTGGAACAGATGCTTCCCATACTCACCCTTTTCCTAACGTTTCCAAAGGGATTACTATTCTCCATAATTTCAAAAAGTTGGGGGCACATGAAGCTTGGCATTCTAATCTGTGCCATTTACAATACAAATTAGATCACAAGTAACAGGTGACATGGTTTAATTGAATGTCTTCCATCTGCAATACTGACAAAAGGTAAATGGAAATAAATGAGTCTGGCAAGGCAGCCCTTGAGCCTTATGATACCCAATATCTTTTTTAAAAGAAGAGTTATCTATAAAACTGATGCTGACAGGCCTCCAACATTTTATTCCTGGACAAGATTAAATGAATGTTTTATATGAGGAAAAAAAGGACAAATAACAATGTTGCCTTAAGCATGGAGAATTGCCATTATCTCCTCTTTAATGTAATTAAAGGAAAGTCATTACTCATGAAATAAAAGAAATCCTTTTATTATCCAGGAGATCAAACTTTACCAGGTCCAAAATTTACAACCACTGAATTATTAACAAGGAAGCACTAAGATATCAGTTTTACACCCAGTTCTAATTACCCATTTACTTAGGATGATAAAGCATAGCTGGAGCTGTCTCCAGAATTTCAAAACTATTTTATATAGCTTGTCTGAATCCCATTGGTAAATATTTTAGCCACTACTGGCCAGCTGTTAAATTCATTTTTTTAAAAAAAGCAAATATGAGCCACCAAATCTTAATTAATTGCTTTATACAGTAACGCAGTGCAATATTAAACTACGTTAAGAATCATCATAAATGTGACAGACCATTTCACAAGAGATCCTTAACAAACCTCTTCACAAGGTTTTTGATGGTATTAATGGATACATTCAGGGACTCCTGAATTCTAGGGCTGAAATTGGACTTTTTTTTTTAACCTACAAAATTATCTAGAAATAAGAATATTAACCTAAACTGTACAGAGTAATCAGCCTTTCACTCTCCAGATGTGATTGCAGACACTATTTATCAGAGCCTTCAGCTAATTCCAATTTAATTGGATGATATAAAAAGAGAGGTCAAGCTACCAATGGCCACTAGCCAGGATGGGTTTACAGTATTAACCCATCCTGGCTAGTGGGTGTTATTATACCTTCAGTATTATAGCTCACGATTAAGAAGTGGTACTGGACTCAAGTCTTGTTTATGGCCACTGGACATAAACAAAATGCTAAAATGATGCAGCTGGTCTAGCAGCGGTGTTCTTATATTCTTAAACCCAAAGGCTGATGTAACTGCCCAAGAAAAACCCAAAGTAGGATCTGAGTAAACAAGTAATGATAGAGTTGGTGTGGAATTGTTTCCTTCAGACAATCTAACTCAGGGCTGTCAAACTCCCAACCCATGGGCCGGATGTGACACACACAGGCCATGCCCACACCTGGTTTAGTTAAGGTGAAAAAAAGTCCCAATTCATCACATGACACTGCCGTGATGACATGAGCTTGATACCCCTCATCTAACTGGTCTGGTCATTTCTCTCTTCTCACAGAAGGCAAAATGGAAAAAGATAGGGATAATTTTTTTCTTAATGACGAATGCAAAAAGCTGATTTCACATCTAAAACATTAAGCTTTACATGAACATTCAAGTTTTGATGTGGTTTTTGAAATATTCTATTAAATCCTGGAACTCAAGTAAGTAAAATAAGATGACAACACCTATAGTTATGCCTTTTAAGGTTGATTATCAAAGTTGACGTGAGTCTCCCATGACCCCCACTGCTCTTCCTCTCAAAAAAGGGCATAGGTTCACTTGGAGCAGAACTACTGTTCTTACCACCAGAAATACTTGCTTATGCTGTTTGATATCCCAAGCTGACATGTACACATTTGAAAATATTTCCTTGTTAAGAATTCTCTGCTGGTACCAAACTAGTATATTAGAAAGCAGTTTAGCCTTTCTAGAAAGTTAATCTCCTACACCGAGAAGGCATTTAAATGGAAGGAGTATAAAGGCAAGTAATTAATCATTTACCCATGTTCTGAAATGGTACATCAGTGAAGGACCATAAGGTAATGAAGTGTGCATATATTAACTAAAATGTTCCATGAAAGAATACTAGCTTGGCTCAAGAAGTTTTGCTAAGAGCCCATTCAACTGCATGTCCTTTACTTACACTATGATGAATCAACCAACTGCCAATGGATATTTGTCCAATCAGCAACCACAAATAAAAAGTGATACTTAATGCAGTCCATAAACGAAACCTTAATCTTAAGATGTTTTGTTGCTACCATATTTAAACAGAACTCGACTCTGTTCTGAAACAAATCTTTGCTTTTGAAAGAAGTCTAAACTAACTTTCTTCAGAACTATCAAGAACTCTAACATAGAAAAATCAAGCAAAACAATCTAATAACCATTGAGATGATTTTAAAAGTCAAAACATTCCAAGCTATGATTTTTATTAGTGGGAGGGGAGGTAAGAAACCACAATGCTAAAAATTAATTGATGTCATTTGAAGGACAAGAGTAGGTCTTGATTTCAAATGACCCTAGAAAAGTCTTTCCATCGAAAAGAATTCAAGTGATAAGCTAGTGACACCTCAAAAGGAAGAAATCTAACGGTTAAGTTCTGGACCATTTACTAGCAAGTCACAAGAGATATGAGGAGATCGAAATAAAATTCATTACAGTAATCCAACTGTGAAGTACTAATAGCATGAAATCAGGATCTCGGTATCAACTTTGAAAATAATATGCTGCTGAGCATTTTTTTTCATTTATGAGCTAGAAATTTTAGAATGTATTTGGGAATCCAGAAAGGGGAAAAGATCCTTGTGATTAACATGGGCAGAAGAGCATCAAATGCATGCTCCCACTACAAGAGTTCAGGTTCAAAGCTCTGCCCAGAAAGCAGCACTCACTGCAGGCAGCAAAAATCTGCTAGTGAATTGTCTGAGTGCATACATTTCATGTCTTCTCTTTGAACATATGTTATATTTATGTACAGTAACCTCTTGAATTTATGGAAAGCCTAAAATTTCTGTCTGTATGGAGATCACAGTTTAACTGACTCACAAACCAATATTGGCCCTGTTTATTTATGTAGTAAGTAGAACAGAGTTCAACTGCATCCTTCCCCACCCCAAAGGCTGGTTTAAGAAAAGGTAAGAAAAGATAGAGATGGTAAAATCAAAGTATGAAGCACTGAATAGTATAATCATTCTTATAAAACTTGCATGGATTTGTGGACAACTACAAATATCTAGTAAAGGCAGTGAGCAACTTAAAATGATTTTAATTTATTATGTAATTTTTTTTTATGTTCAACTTGGTTTTAATAAAGTACAAAAAATGCCAAGTGCCCACCAATTTGTTCTCAACCTAGGAAAATAAATATCATGTGTATACCGATTTGTTCTCAAGCCAGAAAATCAATATCACTCCACCAGCCAGGATAATGCAGCCATGGCCAACTGGAGCAAAAAATTCTTCATTGATCAGTGCACATAAAGGAGGGAAATGAGGCAGGACATCACAGTTTCCTTTCCTGCTCTTCAGTCCCTGCAGTCCCTTCATTAGGATTGGCCAGAAAGTTAAGGGAAGGAGGTAGATTTACTCTTTCATGAATAACCTGATGGAATCCCTCCGGCATATTTCATTTGCATCTGTAAGTAAAATGACGTCCCCACAGGTCTATTTCTTGTTGCGCACATCTACACAATCCAATATACAGTTCCATCAAGATCTATTTATATAAAACAGATAAATTATAAAATTTCACTATTGTCATGGCTCATTTTACAGTACATCTACAGGATCCAATATAAAGACCCACCAAGATAGAACTTAGTGGATCTGTATATTGGATCATGTAGATCAGTGGTTCTCAACCTTTCTAATGCCGCCACCCTTTAATACAGTTCCTCATATTGTGGTGACCCCCAACCATAAAATTATTTTCACATACATCTGTATTTGTATTGAAATATGTGTTTTCCGATGGTCTTAGGCGACCCCTGTGAAAGGGTCATTCGACCCCAAAGGGGTCCCGACCCACAGGTTGAAAACCACTGATGTAGATGTATTTTAAAATCAGTCATGACAGTAGCGAAATTTTATACAAGTGATATAGAATACATGTGATATAAAATTTCACTATTGTCATGACTGATTTTACAGTACATTTAAAAAAAAGAATTATAGGACGAAGCTAGAAGAAACATTAGACATATCTATAGTCAAAGACAAGAAAAAAAATAAAGCAATGGCCAGAATTATTATCAGTTTAATAAAATAAGACTATCTCTAGTAGTAGCATTTATTTATAACTGAATAAACAAGTCAAAATATGCAGTTTGCAATCTGACTTTATTGCCATGAAATAATGCTTCAATCAACCCCCTCAAAATTTAACTATGGCAATAAATGCTCATTTCATTTGCATAATATACAATACATATTCAGAATTGTCATGACGAGGTTAGGAAGGAAATCTAAAATTGTATGTGAACCATCAAGTTTTATGCAATGAAATATATCTAACTTTACAGGTATGATAGAAACAAGTCTTTAAATCAAAGACATACATTCCCACAAAAATATGTTCTATCACACTATCTTTTTCCAGTTAGCATTAGAATGGCACAATTAAAATTATTTTAACATTTGTAAGGCACTATGACATAAGCAACTAGTTTGATATATAAAAGAAATACATTTGACTCAGCTCTAGGAGGACTTTTGAGTTCTATTATGTAATCATGACTCAGAGATTTCATCTTGTGAAGAAAAGAAAAAACATATTCAATTAAGACAGAATAATAATGAGAAGAGAAAGAACTGGAGAAAGTATAGACCTGCAACTAAAAATAGAATGTCTATGAAAAAAGAAAGCAAAACAATAATAATAGGTCCTTAGGTGCAATCCCAAAACATCTGGAATACCACTTAAACATCATCAGCATTGACAACATTATCATTAGTCAACTGCAAGACAGGTTTACTTGGAACAGCTTTGGAACTTCGGAACTTCAACAATACCTTTAATACCATCAAACAATAACATCTGCTTATCCTAGGTTTTGGGAAGGACTCAAGAGGTGGATCAAAATCCCAAATCTAGCTGAAATATCTGCCTGACTATGCAATAAACTATATTAGCAATAGCACTTAGATTTATATACTGTTTACAGTGTTTTACAACCCACTCTAATTGGTTTACAGAGTTTGCATATTGCCTCCAACTATTTGGGCCCTCATTTTACCCACCTTGGAAGGATGGAAGGCTGAGTCAACATTGAGACTGGCGAGATTTGAACTGCCAAAAAAAAAATAGCAATAGCATTTGATTTATATATTGCTTATCAGGCCTTTTAATCCTCCCTAAGTGGTTTAGCACATTGCTCCCAGCAATCTGGGTCCTCATTTTACCCACCTCAGAAGGATGGGAGGCTGAGTCAGCCTTGAGCCTGGTGAGTTGAACTGCCTAATTGCAGGCAGCTGGCAGCTAAGTACTACATAGAGCACTCTACTCGCTGCACCATCATGAAGCAATTCATTTTCACTCTAAATAAATTAACTAGGAAAAGAGACAGGAGGACAGTGCAGGGACAGGAGGATAGAAGTGTGCATCACATCTCAAATGAAATGGTTTCCCCTCAAATTACTATTATTATTGTCTCTTTAGCTTGGATTTCTATGGTTTTTCAAGTCATAATTTGTTTTCAGAAAAATAAAACCCAAGCTGAACTGTAATGACGTCTTTTTTTTATTTAATTAAGACAGAACTTTATCTATATGGGAGACGGGTGTCTCTCTCACACAAACACATCAACAAACATATTGTAAAAATGGGCCATTTGAAACTTGAAGCAAAGCCTGCCTGATGGCTATTGGAAAACCAGAGATGGTTATAAAAGCATTTTAGGTCTCAATTTGAATTTCATAGCAGCTTTGAAATTTATAAGTACCAAAGTGACAATTAGTTCTTTATTTTGTCCCCTACCAATAATTCAGAAGGCTTTGTTTTGTGAATGCAATCTTCCCCACACAAAAGAATTTTGGATTTTATATTGGCTTGAAGAAGGAAGATAAACCTTAATGAAGACTAAAATGCAGTAAAAGGAAGAGTGGGGGAAAACTAGCCCCTTTCCAAGCAAAATTTAATCCACTCTAGTTAATGATAAAAAATATATATATAATACCACCATTAGTCTGTCACCATTCCCTTTAAAACAGAAATTTTAGGTAATATCTTCAATATATTTATAACCATTTATTATTATTGGATTAAATATTTTTAAAGATTCTACATTTTTAAAAAATTTAATTTATATACTGCCCTTCTCCTGCTGGACTCAGGGTGGTTTACAGGGCCATAAAAGCATCAAAACATATAATACAAAACTTAAAATGAATTAAACTAAAGATTTAAGCCCAACAAAACAAATTGAGAATATAAAATCCATAAGACACAATTAAAACCCAAGATGCTAAAAATCCTAATCAATCCAGGCTGGCCTGATGGAACAGCAATGTTTTCAGGTTGCGGTGGAAGGAGCAGAGGTCGGGGGCCAACCAGAGCTCCAGGGGAAGTTGATGCAAAGGGTGGGTGCACCCACAGAGAAGGCCCTCCCCCTGGGGGCTGCCAGCTGACATTTATTTTTATTTTTTATTTTATTTTAATCCCATTTATATCCCGCCCTTCTCTGAAGACTCAGGGTGGCTTACAATGTGTTTTAGCAACA
>JANHFR010000648.1:269019-280810 GCA_032468015.1 Mimophis mahfalensis | reverse complement strand
AAACCGCTTTTCGACTTACAAATTTTTCTACTTACAAATGTGCATTTGGAACGGATTAAATTCGTAAGTAGAGGGACTACTGTATATTAATAGCTGCTGGTCCCAAGATATAACTATACTAAAGTCATTCTGTGATGTGGACTTGGAAACATTAATTATCAATTGCAAACCGTTCTATTCTCCACAAGAGTTCTCCTCATTTCTTCTAATTGCTGTGTATATTTCTCCACAAGCTTGTGTAAACAATGCATTACTAACTCTAGCTGACCAGATTATGTGGGCTGAAGTTAAATACCCAGATTCATTTCCAATTATTTTAGGAGATTTTAGAGGCAAGAATACTTATCAATCTTTACTATGAGCATCTGTGGATCACCATGATCATTGTATGATTCACCTTGTACCTGGTTACAGACAAAGACTTAAAGCCATGTAACCAACAATTAAATCAGTGAAGACTTGGACTGCGGAGGCAAAGCTAAAGCTACAGGCTTGCCTTGACTGCACTGACTGGAATGTGTTCAAAGATACCGCTGCAGACTTGGATGAACTCACAGATACTGTAACATCAAATGTCAGTTTTTGTGAAGATCTATGTGTGCAGACCACAAACCTGAGAATATACAGTAACAATAAACCTTGGTTCACAGCTAAACTTAAGCAGCTACATTGTACCACAGAGGAAACCTACAAAAATGGTGATAGAAACCTACAAAAATGGTGATAGAATGCTGTACAATCAGGCCAGAAACATATTAACAAGAGAGATCAGAGCAGCAAAAAGAAGCTACTCTGAAAAGCTAAGGAAACAGTTCTCAACAAATGAACCAACAAACATGTGAAAAACTTTTAAAAATATCACCGGTTACAGCAAACCTCCATCTCACACTGAAGGAAATCAACAACTGGCAGATGACCTGAATGTGTTTTACTGTAGATTTGAGAGAAAACTACTGCCACTCATCTCCACAATCTCCATCTCAGACACACCAATATCAGCCAAGCCTCCTACAGAGATGGAGAAGGGAAAAAGAAAGATGATATTTATAAGGTTGTCCTGGATGACAAATGTATCCTGCAAATCTTTCATTCCCTAAACCAAGTTGCTGATGCTGTAGGTTCTAGAAGATGAAGGAACATTGCTGCGCTGAAGGTCTATCGCTTAATGGCAAAATGTCTACACTGCATCTACAGATCAGTTTTCAGATCACTGTTAAAAAAAGAACTAGGATTAGGAGCCAGTGTAGTAGAAAGCCTTCTTCTCCTAAAGCCCTTGGTAGATGAACCAAGAGTTTGATTTGGTTCAAAACAATTTTGTATATTTTTATCATATAAAGGTTGTACTTAATATTCCAAATTCAGGACTTATTCCTGAAAGTCAACTGCATTACAAGCCCCTAGCAAGGTGTGGCAGCAGAACTAATGTGACAATGCCACTGCCTCCATATTCACCAACATACTCAGTAATCCCTAATGCTTAATTTATTTAGATGGAGAGTGGGTGAATTGTTTAATTTCTTCTAACAATATTTAGGATTATTCAGAAGTTTCAAACTGGAGAGAAGGGAAGAGAGAGTGAAATAATGTTGGGTAAAAGGTTCAAAAGGTCAAACATTTTACCCATAAATTAGCTGTTATAGTGAGAAACAATTCCTTCTCCAAGTTCCCATTGCTATGAACTGCCTGTCACCTCTTCTTTACTGGAGAGAGATCTATGATAGTAATATTTAATTTGAATCCATCAGCAGAGGAAAGCAAATCTCTGACCTTTTAGGGGGAGTTATTAGCCCAATGTCTGACAAGCACTCAGTGCTAATTAACATAAGTTACCATCTTGGTCTGAAATGTTCCTTCATTAGCATCTCAGGTCAATTTTTTTTTCTTTTTTTTTTTAATTTCTGTCTTGCAAGCCACAGATAGAATATGAGATGAGAGAATGCCAAGACTTGGCATTCTGACAGCAAGAACTTTGGGACGGACTGGTAAAAATCCAGATACAGTAGAAATTCATAAGCAGAGTAAAGGAGACATCTTGTGATGTAAAATGGAGGCAAATTTAGAGTGCCACTGAAAGTTAGAGAAAGATGGGTCTTAGCCATGGCGATCGATCAGTTTCAGTACTGCTCAGTTTCTCATTTTCCAAATTTTAAATCTTTATCATCCCATTTCCACATGTTAAAAAAGCCCACAAGGAATGCATTTTGGGGTACATTTCTCCTAATCCATGCATTTTTAAATGCCGTAGTGACCAAATATATGCATGCTATTTCTCATTTTCCTCAATGCACTGAATTTTAATATTATTTCCTAATCTATTCAGTTCTATGTACTTTTTTGTCTAACATATGAATATTGTTGCATATTTTGGCAGAAAATGACTGTTAAGAAAGAGCATTCAGGATTGTTTATAGATTCAGCTTGTACAGATAAGGTAAGCTCATTTGAAAATGAAATATTTTAAAATGAATTTATCTTAAGCATGGCGCTGCAGGATATGGGATATAGGATATGCAGGAAAACTTCCCAGCGGTACTTAAGTTATTTTTGTCACACCTGCTTTTTCTCATCAATTCCTTTCTTACATTTCAACACTGAATGCATGCCTTGCATTATTTGATACCTGGAAAGGGAGGTCATTCATTCAATCAGTCAATAAACTCCTTTTCTTTTCCCTTTCTTCAGATGCTGGCATTCTACATACCCTCCCTTCAATATTATTTTCGGTGTGGATGGATCTGTTGTTCTTTTGCTTACACGTACAATAACAAAAGAAAGTGTTTATGCAATAATCACTAGACTGGAGAAGAAAAATTCCAGAAAAGCTGCAAAGAGGAATATTTGGCTTCTTTCTACCTATCTTGACCATGATATTATGCCACAGTAGCCCTCAAGGTATCAGATTAGCAGATTGACAAACTAGCATTGTCCTCCTCTGCCCAGCCTTCCATACCTGATCCAGCTCTTTTAAGCAAACATGAGCCTATTAGAAGCATTTTTGGCCCATTCCCTATTGTTGTTTCCAAAGAATAAACCATGCAGTATGATGGGCAGCTAATAAATATTACAAATAAATAAAATTACAAATAAAATAAAATAATTGATGCCAAAGAAGAATCTTGTTTCATCCACCGTTCTGTGGAGGAGAGCTTCTAAAGAGCTAAAGTACTAAAGAATGAAGCATAGGAGACAATTCAGGAAAGCCAACATTGTTCATCAGGAACAAGTTCTTGCTCATGGATCAGATCTAGCTTGCCAGCATTCCCATCAATTCTTGGACGCTCCTTCTGAGGACTTATCTCTTTTCTGCAGCTCTATTCCTCAGACAGGGAGGTATTAGAAAAATGGCAGCCAGAACCAAGCAACCGAACTCCTGCTGCTTCATGGCAAGGGGATTCGTGTAGGACAGAGTTTCCCAAGTTCCCCAGAGTTTCTGCCTTTGCAGACTCATCTGCCACTTCTTTGCCCAGTTCCAATTGGCTCAAGACCTAGTAGTAGGCCACAGCCTGGGGTTGGGGCCCCCGATGCAGGATACATGTGAAGAAAGGAGTGGCCTTCAATTGCACAGTCACCAACCACCTGAAACATTTCAATCCTCCCATGTAGATATGTTTAATTGTTACACAGCAGATATTACAGAAATAGTATTATACTGGTAGCTTGGATTTCCCAAATATTTCAGTAGTTAGTAGCACCCAGCCAGACTCATTTGAGGTCAAAAACAGGGCTTGGTTCTACTTGGCTGGAAGACTGCCTGGGAAAACCAGAGCTGTAATCTGGACTAGGAATTCAGGGGGGAAAAAACATCCTGAATGAATATGGCTGAGCTGTTGTGAAGAAAACTGAATAAATACATTTGTGTAGACACAAGGATTAGACACTGACTTCAAGGCATTTACGTTAAGTTTTTAATTCATTTCTGAATGATTCGCAAGATGATCTAACCATTTTTCACAGCAGCTACTTCCTGTGCTGATCATAACCCAAGATCTTTTTCTTGGTCACTTGTAGTTTACAGATATGTAATATTAAAATTTGTAATACCAGTTAAATCATTTAACCCTTCCTTATCTGAACCATATGAACATGTCAGATGAAGAATGATACTTCAGATTCACTGGAAAGCATGATCTACCTTTTCTCCTAGCTGGATAAAATACGTTTCTGTCTCTACCTTGCCCCTACAGTATCATGCAAATTCATCACCCAACCATCCGCATATAATTGTCTCTTGTCAAAACCAAAGAACATCAAATCCTTTCACAGAAGAAACCAATCCTGTGTGATGGCCTAGATTCCTGTTCAAAATTCAGTAACAAAAACAAAAATTTCCCAGCGTTTTCAGTAGAAAATACATACAAATTATAATATAATCCCTAAATAGATTTTAGAACTGTTTAAAAATAAAAATAAAACCCTCATCTCCAAAACTGAAAAACTTATAACTTGAGCCATCTTTTTTGCTGTAAAAATAGAAATACCCACTCAATAACAGCAATGTAGATTGTGGGATAAGAGCACTCAAATTCACTATTCACACAGATGAGCTAAATTGATTCAACACACTTAAACCTAGATCCAGGTTTTAAAATATCATGTACTCATAAAACATGATATTCCCAAAGAAACAAACCAGAGTATGGCTGAACATGATGGCCTGGCTCACACAATGTGATAAAACTATCACTGAGTTCCTTTAATCTGCTGAACTACAAAACATGCAATATCATTTTAGTGTGAATGTAATAAAAATTACTGTAAATATCTATCATAGGATTATTAATATACACCACCAGTGATAAAGTTTCCATGTTTGTTTTTGGTATAATAAACCGAAGGAGTCTAACATTTCATCATGCCTCCACATTACACACTTTTGTGAGATCTACTTCTATGCTTGACTTGTCACCTTTATTATAGGGCCTTCACCTGGCAGTGTGAAAAATGCAGCTCTCCCATGTTTGATGCATATTTAATATACATAGGTGCAGAATGTTTGCAAACTGCTTTTTGAAATATTTCAAAATGATCATTATAAATCACTTCCAAATTTAGCATGGAAAACTAGTTTACTACTATCAAGGGAACCAACTGAGGCTCTGCTACTTTGGTCCATGAGAGATTCCATGGGATTAAGTCATGTTCACTGCTCCCAAGAATATAAAGAGATAGTAAATCGTACTTTCTTCTCTTTCCCTTTTGTAAAAAAACCCTAAGCAATTATCAACTATTAGAAATACCTTTTCCCTCCCTCCTTTTCAACTAATAAATTCTTCAAGCATCTTTCACCACCCATCTCCAATGTTTGATTATCTGTCTTTTTTATGCGTGATTAAAATTACACTTACAATAAAACACTTTTGTTTGGTTGGTAATTGCAAGTAGCAGCAGCAACTCTTGTTTCCAGATGCCTTACTTTATTATCTTCCTTCAGAAAGGTCTTAATATTTATGTGATTTATTGATCACTTAAAATGTCAGCCCAACCATTAAGAAAAGCATTTCGCTGCAAGTCACCTAATTTCCTAGTACATAATTTCTTAATAAACAGATATGTTGTGGAGAAACATTAATTAATTCCCCTTTCCTTGTCCCCCAATTAGGAGATGCATTTTAGAGACAGAAGTTTCAATGGAGCTTAAGGATGATTTATACCTTTCTGTAGCTGTTGAAAAAGGATGTATTGAGATAGATTCAACAAAGTCCTCATTTAGTAATGGAAGGACATTTGAGATTTACATCAAAGGCAGGGGAGGGATTTTGAGGAAATCATGACATTGTTTTCTTAACTAATGACATCTGATGGAATGTTGTGGACAGGATTCTCCAGGTGGGAGGGGTGCATTCCAGAGGAAGTACGAGCCAACTCAGTTCAGATAGTTTGTGTGAGAGAAAGAGGATGAAGACAAACCCTCCCTAACAGTTCTTAGAGCAGCGGTTCTCAACCTGTGGGTCGCGACCCTTTTGGGGATCGAATGACCCTTCCACAGGGGTCGCCTGAGACCATGAGAAATATGTCCTGAGACCATCAGAAAACACCTATTTCCAATGGTCTTAGGAAACCGAGACACCACTTTTTTATGGTTGGGGGTCACCACAACATGAGGAACTGTATTAAAGGGTCATGGCATTAGGAAGGTTGAGAACCACTGTCTTAGAGTCTCATTGGTTGGGCTTTTTATTGATGGCTCTTTGCTAGTTTCTTGACTGCGATATTGCTTACTTGATTGTTGGTCTGAAGTTAACCTTGGAGTTAATCTAGGCTGATCTGAGTGCTGATTACTGGTGGAGGAGTCTTTTTTTCTTTGGGCTGGTTACAAATGGCAATCACATGACCAGTACAACTCATATAACTAAGAGAACTGGTGCCTTTGTAAGTTTGGTCAGAGTGGTCAACAAATATTTTAGTGGCATTTCATTTAGAACTATACTAATTCATCTCTATGGTGTTAATATGCTTCTTCTGAGTTATTTTGTAATTGTAATTAAACATTAGCTTAGAATAAGTTGTAAAATACACATTCTTCTTTCTGTTTCATGGTTGTTTAAAATCAAAGCATGATTTTACATCACAGTTGAAAATCAAAGTTTCACTTATTCTCATCTGGTTGCGTGCGAAAATATGATGAGGAAACAAATGTCTAGGGCTATGAAAAGATTCCTATATTTATAGATTTCAATTCTGCACTGCAGAAAAAGTTCATTTAAAAAAAAAAAGACAACCCAGTATCTCAGATTCTTCCTGTACTTGCCCCCAAAATAATCCCACAAGGAGCATAACAATTATGTAAACAGTCATTTGGCTTCCTTTATCATATCTGGATTGCCCAGTCACACAATGCAGCCCAGCTATCAAGCATGAAGCTAACTAATAGATACATCTAATAAAAAAGATTCAAAGAGATTTCCTAGAATTAAAAAGAAATTTGCAGAGATCCAGTAATCTTCTGATCCTTCCCACTCTTACCACATCTTTAGAAATGCATTGCCTTTCCAATTGCTGAATTTGTACATAGTTCGGTCAGTTCAAACACATATAGCTGGGTTAAAGTATACATGACCACTGATTTATAAAGCAATTTTTGTGCAGAAAGGAATGTGCAGGATCCTGAGTCACATGCACTTCACTGCATTCAGTGCCTTTAAAACTATTTTATCCCATGTCATGCTGTGGAAAAAACAGCCTGCAGCAACTTTGGGGGGAGGGCAGATTTCACTCGGTTTCTCTGCGGGCATCTTTTAGTATAAATAGTTAACCTCCTACAGCTTAATAGCCAAGTGGGCATTCAGGTGTTTAATAAACACACACAGTTTTAAATTCACCGTATTACAGTCATGCATTGGGCAGCAATCACGAGGTTCCTGGGAGAAACTCGGATTAAAGGTCAGGAACATTTGTGCACATAGACCAGTCTGGGTTGTAGTAAAGGTGGTTACTACAGTAGTATGAACAAGTCATGTTACGCAGTTCATTCCTCTTTGCCTCCCTGTTTATCTAGCATGTTGGGGGGTTCCATTTTTTCAGTCAAATGTTTCATTTTTTTAGCCATATTGCACTGCCCTTCTCCTGTATCATGGTAAATAATTGGGAGCAATCAGCAAAAAAGTTCAGTTTTTTTCCAACCCAAGGCAGCATGTGCCTCCTCTTCTTTTGCCCTCCTGCAGGCTCCAAAGTTCACCTGCTACTTCACAGATGCACACCTGGAGCAAGGAGGAAGAATAAGGATGAATCTTATAAACAAAGCTGCAGCCCTCCCCGCCAAAAAAAAACCCCTGCTCACCCTGCATTCTTTTAGACAGATGAAAATAGCAGAAAGCAATCCAGCATTGCATTCAGTCAGGAAAACAAAATAAAGATACCACAAAAATAAGGGAAGATTTATTTTAGGATGTAACAGGCTTTTCAAATAAGGATTATATTGAAGTGATTACAACATCAAAAGCAGTTACTTGTGCCAGTCACAAATCTGGTGCTATGGATCATGTGTGCCTATTTGTCTGTCATTTTCAAAGAAATAAGAAAAGAGCAATAACATAAAGGAGGAAAAACAGCCAAGAATCTCCAGGCTCAAGACTTTAAATTTCAATTGTTTGCACTTTTAAAAACAGTTACTATCTATGCACTGGAAATATTAAAGAATAGTTGAATATCATAGTCATCACCTGTAGTTATTTGCCTCTCTCAAACTACAGCCTATATTTATTTTATCTATTTGTGAAATGAATGAAATGTATAGGCTGCCACTGTCTATCATGACCAAGAGCAGCTTAAAAAAAAAACAAGACAAAAATGCAAATGTAAGTAACCTAAAATAGAAATCCAGAAAAATAAGCACAATCTGATCAACCAAACATTGCACAAAGGGGCCAAGGCCTGTATATGTTAGATGCTCTCTTAAGAACCAGTTATAAACAAGTATAAAATGGTATACGCATTAAATAAAATGTTTTAACAGAAACAGAAACAAAAGTATCCCCCAAAGTGGTCATGATGTATCCCCAAATACCTTTCCCGACCTCCCTATTCTTAAAAGGGAAAGAGAAAAAAAAAATGCTAGACGGGAGTGGGGGAGAAAAAGAATGGAAAACTAGCACTTGGCAAGTTGTGAAATGACGTTTTTCTGCAATCAGCATTTAAGTGAATGTTTGTCCCAGTATGCTACACCATGCTGTCAGCAAGCAGCAGGGAGTCGTTGAGTTGTTACTACATTTGATTTGACTGCCAGGAGGGAGCTTTATTTCCACTAACTGTTAGTTGCCAGCTCTGAGGCTATTGCCTTCACGTCTTCGGAAAGGATTCCCTCCCTATTCTATATTTATTTATTTTTCCCCCACTTTCCCTTTGCTTTCCAGAAATCACCCCAAATTAACCAGATGAGGCATCCCACTCTGGGCTAAATGTAAACTTACTGTAGTGTTATTAGCACCCAGGGGGCTTGAAAGTGGAATTTGCCTTTATGGGAAGAAGCAACGGAGCTCCATTTTTACCAGTGACTTGGTCAAAATAAAAACAATGCGAGTTCGTTGTTTACTATTCTTTCTTCAACTCACCGATTTTGATACTTGAGAACTAATTGGAATAGATCTGACAACTGATGGCAATGAAAAGCATTTTTTAAGAAAAATGGTAGCACGTGTATCCGCCGGGGGGGGGGGGGGAATCCACCTAGGAGGCAAGACTAAGAATTCAGACTGAATGGAAAAGTAATTAACACTAAAGAGCTGTAAGTGTAATTAAAGAAATTTCATTAAAGGAAGACAGGTGATCCTGCTTTCCTAAATGCGACAAGGTGCTGTATAAAAATGAACGAGAAGTCAGTTTCAGTGAGTGGAGCCGGAAAGCCATGTCTTTAACCAGATCAGATTCTCAAAATTGGCTGTCAAGACGGGATTGTTGTGATTTGTACCCATCTATCAAGTGCACGAAAGAGAAAGACGGAGAGAAAAAAAGAGGCAAAGCTGCTGTCGCTCCCATTCGCAAAGCACCTTTAATTTCCAATGCACCATCTGTTACAAAATCTAATTCATATTCCCCCCCTTTAATCTGATTTAGTCCTGTAATACTAATTCTTTTACTATCCTTATGAGCATGGCTCTCAAGGAAGAGCTTTGGTTCTGGGTTGCAAAGAAATTGAATATTCTGTAGTTAAGGTTCTAGTGACTTAAGTGAAGTATGCCCTCCATTAAAATGCACCCTGGTAAAGAGATTTGTTTCTAGCCAATGCAGAGATATGGAATTTCTTACAGTTGGGAAGGGGAGGAGGGAAAGACAGAAGGGGGAAACACACAAAAGGGACTAAAAATTATGATAGGAAAGTAGGCAGTGGACATGAAAGCAGAGGTTGTCATAAAATACAATCGTTGTCAAGTTTAGTCACTTTCAGTCCTAGCTATAAAATCTCTTTTTCTATGGTTTCATAAAGAAAACCTAAAACTGCATTTTCATTAAAGGAACAAAAAAATGAGTTGTAGATATAATAACAAGGGAGTAGAAACAAAAATGTAACTTATCCAATATGGCATTATGAAAATTGTTTTAATTGTTACTGGACCCAAAACAATACAAGATTTATTGGTAGTGTAATTGCCTCGTGTACACCCAGGCGATAACATATAAGCTCTACTATAGGAGCCCACAACGAATGAAGGAAAGAAATCCAAATCCAGGACAGAAATCCAGGATGCAATGTTCAGCACACCTTCTGGCTCAGCCAGTCATCTAAGAAGATCCCTTCAAGCTTCTTTTATACTTAATGGAAATGTCATGTCAGAAATATCTGAGGATTTACAGTTCCTCAGGAACTGTACTGTATGTAGAACTGGGAGATGTTTAACTGCTTAGAACTTTTTCAAGAAGAAAGAAGTATATAAAGTGATTTTTTTCCAGTGTTTGGCCAAAGGTTACAAAATTTGATTATCAAGTTTGGAGGTGACAAAAAAATAAACATGCACCTTAGAAGGCAGTTATCACAATACCGAATGATTTTGACTCTTTGGAACAGTGAACAGTAACCAGAATGATGAAATTCAATAGGGACAAATGTAAAGTCCTACTTTTGGATAGGAAAAATTTAAGGTGGGGTGGAACAACACTGGGGTAGCAATATGTGCAAGTAAGATTTGGGTACCTTCAGGGATCATAAGCTGAACATGAACCAACAGTGAGAAGCAGTTAGGAAGAACAGCAATTGCAGTCCTGGATTCCATTGATGCAGGGGGCAAGATTAAGATCACCCATTGTTCCTCTTGGATTGCACTGATCAGACGACATCTAGATTATTACATCCGGTTCTGGATAGTGAGTTTTAGGAAGGACACGGAGGACAGCAGAGGACAGAAACCAAGATGATAAGGTACATGAGAGGAAAGATTTAAGGAGAATGGTTGGAAGTATTGGGTATGCTTATCCTTGGGAACAGAAGACTCCAGGGAAGACATGACATCTGTCTTCAAGTATCTGAAAGGAAGTCATTGTAGACAATGGTGCAGTATTCTTCAGAAATGTTTCAGAAGTCTGGACACAAAACCATGGATTTAAAGTGCAAAGAACTGAATCTCAGAAGTACATCACCCAGAAGTAGACTTTGGGGCATTGGGATAAATGCACTTATTCTAAAAGCTGTTCAGCATCAGAACAGACTGCCTCTAGTGGTGGTAGACTGTCCTTTGCTAGTGGTATTTAAAAAAGGAATTAGGTGGCCATCCATCAGGAAATACTGTCAAATCTGCGGAATCCTGCATCTGGCAGACGGTTGGAGAACTCTAATGCTGCTTCCAACTCTCACACTCAGTTATTTTAATGCAACTCAAAATATCACATCTGACAAATAAAATTAGCCTTAGTCCAGAATATCAAAGATTTGCAGACAGGAGAATGAAGAACGCACACGCGCGCACGCGCACACACACACACACACAAAATTGAAATGCTGAAGAGCAAAGAATCAGATATGGCATCACCAAGGAGTAGACCTGATCTGAGATGCAGAAGGGAAGTGAGGGATAAATCATAAAGAGTATAATGCATCACTTTCCAGTCAAATCCAATTTGTGGTAGCAAATATGAGGCAAAGTCTCCTCTTTATGGAATATATCTAGGCAAATAACTATCCTTCCACAATTTCTTTCCTACGTTCCATCCTAAAATATATTCCATGAATATGGAGATATATACCGTATATACTCGAGTATAAGCCGAGTTTTTCAGCTCCAAAAATGAGCTGAAAAAGTCACCCTCGGCTTATACTTGGGTCAGTGCTGCTGGTCCCCTGGAATGTTGGAAAACACAAAGTGGA
>JANHFR010000648.1:201115-211255 GCA_032468015.1 Mimophis mahfalensis | reverse complement strand
GGCAGGTGGGTGGGGCCAGCCATGGGTGGTTTTTGCCGGTTCAACGAACCATGCCGAATCGGCCCTACCAGTTCTCGGGAACCGGAGAGAACCGATAGGATACCATCTCTGGGCAGATTGGTGTAGGGTGGCAGAACCTATTCAGGACATACCCACAAACACCGACACTGAACACCTCTCTTTTACAGATATAGATACTAGTAGAGTTTCAGTAGTCCTTGCAGTATCTGTTTCCTAATTCAGCTGATGTTAAGGTTCCACAATGGAGCTTCTAGCAACTGTTAGGGATGTATGTTGTTCCTCCATACGTCTCTGGCTTTTGTTAAAACAGGAAGACCTTCACTCAGAATCGTTTCCAGAAGCCAAAGTCTTTTCATACTTCTCTTTACATTTTTTTCTCCATTTCATTATCAAAACTATAGCTGCAGAAATCAAATACTGTTAAAAATAAAATATATGAGAATTCCTCAAACTGGGAACATATCCTAAAAAACCATATTTTTTTTTGCCCAATCTGTTACCCTCAGATGTGGTAAAATCCAACTCCAATAATCTTAGGTTAATCCAGTCATTCACTCTGTTCTCAAGGGATTAATGTATAGAATTGAAATTCAACATATCTGGAGGGCAATAGATTGGTAAGCTATTTCATAAAAAGGTTGGATGTGTTCAATCTGATCGGCTTCTGTTCAAAAACATACTGTACAATAATTTGACCCTGACAAGTATTTCAAAGGCATAAATCTTTATTAGTCAGAGGCAAAAACAAGTCCCTTTGTTTAAGATTTCTGATATGCTAACCACAATCTAATCACATGTAATGTCCAATTATTGCTTTGTTAAAATAATGTGATAACAAAAAAATTCCAAGAAAGCTGACACTAAAACTCTGTATGGACAGTTCATTTACAATATATTTAGAACTGGCTTTATTTGCGCCAACTATTATAACATTTGAAATATGAAATGCATAATATTCTAAACATTGTTGCCATAAGAGAGTATTTCATAGGCACAAACCTAACTATGTCCAATTTACAATAACCTACAAATACAATTGTTTGGAAAGCTAAATATCTAATACTGTTAGTTTATAGAGCATAACAGCACAAAGGAATATGTTGAGCTCCAATCCGGGGCTCGCCATATCTGGGGGGAGGGGACAAGAACGAGGCATCTGCACCCAGCATTGTTCCCCTGCTTGTTTAATCAGCTGCTTAAACAGTTTGTAGATCAGCTGAAATTGACTGTGGTATCTATTATAATAGCAACATTAAACTATAATATAATAAAATAAAATGATTCCCTATTTCAATTATTTTTTTGAGTAATAATTCTCAAGGGCATGGTTATTGTCACTGTAGCTTAAGGTAAAGGTTGATATAGCTTAAGATAAAGGTGGACATCTTCACATTCATAAATTTGAATACATAAAAACCATCCAAAGTAGTCTAAATTTGATTTGGGGAGGCTAATACTACTTTCATGAGCTTTTAAGCCTGAGAATTATGCACTATTTTGTGCTGATAGGATAGGTTCAAGTCTAATTTTATAACATAATTCCAAACAATAGTGATATATAAAGCAGAGATGAAAACATACTTAGATAAATTGATGTCAGGAATCAATCTAATTGAGATGAAGCTGACAAGGTTCTTGGAAGGCAGAAAGAGCTATATATCCACTTAGAACTCTGTAACAGTAATTTTGAGAGGCTTACATCCTTTTTTTAGGTTTCTGTACCACCAATCACAAATATTCTGCATATATGCAGTTGTTTGATCTCTGCTTCATTTTCCAAGAACAGAATATCCAGTTCTCTCCATGAGGTCATCTAAGAGGAGATGGCATAATAAAATGAGGAAGATTTTAATTTATATTCCACCTTCTTGTCTATGCAGGAAAGTGTAATATAAATTCCAGAAGGCAGCCGAAGAAAAGGGGTTCAGGGAGAAAGACAGACAGACTAAATATACATATAAATACCCTGGACATTTAATTTAAGAACTAATCTGTATTAAATAAAAGCCTTTATACTTAGACACACTGAAGGTCATATGCATTTAATGTTCAGATCTATAGATCTTGAACATTGCTACATTTGCCGCAAAGAAAAAAAATCTGAATAGTTTGTGTGAAGGATTAAGAAAACAAAATTCTGTTTTAAAACTTGCTACTATGGACCTTAGCTACTAAAAACAAGGGGACTTTGGGTGCAAATAGATGCATTCATTCATCTCCCAAAAGCAGGCTGATCTATACTGAAGTATGCAATGAATTCCAAGAACCCAAAGAGAATTTTGGTTTGTACTTCTCCAGAATTTTTCCTTTCAATGGTACACAAAATATTACATGAAACTTAAAATCAGTTTTATTCTTTCTATGATAAAGTGTTCCTTTATCTTCTTTTTAGCAAGTCCCCTGCTGACACTGGTCATGGTAATTTCCTGACCCTCAAGAGAGGGTTTTTGGGAGGAGCTGAGGGAGATAGATTTGCCAGAGGATGAAGGGGCTGGAATGTCACCTTCTATCTTCTGGCACATCAACAGATCAAAGCCATTATAAATCTAAATATAACTACTACATCATCATTATTATAACCTGCTGTTTCATTGCCAAAAAGGTCAAAAATTCCTGGGGCATTCCTAAATTAACACTTCAGTTTTATCAGCATTAATGAACTAGAGGAAAAAGTGATGAAAGACAAGAGAAGACAGAACATGTGAATGTAAAATAAGAACTAATTTTTTATCAATATAAACAAATTGCCCTAAGTAGCAAAATCAACAAAGTCTCTGAAACCAGGATATATCTAATTCACTTCAAATGTTTTACTGAACCTTGAGAATTTTCTCTTTCATTTGAAATAATTAAATTTGAAGAGGAAGAGATTTAGGATGGCCAGTCTCTGGAATCTCCTAGGGTATATCCATTAAGTTAGGGAAGTATAGATTTAATTGGCCAAGTTTCTGTCTATATGCTATCTGCAAATAAAGAATTTTGGCTGGATTGTTTCACATTGTTCTTGGGCTAGGTATAACATCAATCAATCTCATCCTCTTCCCAAGATCCAGCTCTAGTTTGCTGTCTCACTCCCAGGGCTGGGCTTCTGGGGGTTCGCAGGGATTCGGGGGAACCTCTTGCTAAGAGAATTTCCAAATCCCAGTCCTGGCTGGCCCCTCCCACCCTCACCACCCCTCCCGAGAGTCTCCACGTTGGCCATTTTGGATGCCAGGTAAGTGCAGGGCCTGTACAGAGGCTTGGGGAGGGCAAAAAATGGGTCCCAGAAGTTCTGGAAGTCCAGGAACAGGCCTGTTTCCAGCCTACAGAGGGCCTCCGGAGCCTGGAAAAGGCTGTTTTTACCCTCTGGAGGCTTGAGGAAAGCTTCCGGAGCCTGGGGAGGACAAAAAACAGCCCCACTGTCATGGTGAGGGTGGCTGATGGCCACACCCACCATGGCCATGCCTACCAAGTAACTGGGCAGAGAACCTATTGCTAAAAATTTTGGAGACCACCCCTGCTCACTCCCAACCCAGAGTGTGCTCCCTCACTTCTGGAAACCTGCTGCATTACTGTAGTCTATCGCATCACCTTCATAAACACATTCTATCACAGTAACTGGGGTTAACTTCAGTTTTCTCCCAAAAGAATTGTTTTAGGAAACAGAGCAGTTATTCCAAAAACAAAACAAAAGGCATATTTTGGGGGAGGAGGGTAATAAATAAGTGACAGAGACATGACACTATTGTTAGACATGTGGCTTTATAAACCAATCAACCAAAAGAACAAATAAATATTATCAGTGTCTTTCTTTTGCTTGTTTTTTCATGCATTTTCTTTATTTTGTCCAGCTGTCCAGATGATACTTCTGTCACCTGTTAACACCCTCTGTCTTCTTCCCAGATTCTACCTGCCTACCTTTGTTATAAGGAAGTGGTCATTTAAACCAAGAGAAGGGCCAAATATCTGTTCAGACAGAAAAGGAGGAGGAAAAAACCTGAAATTTAAGCATAGAACCACTGTATTTTTCAGAGTATAAGATGCACTTTTTCCACCCCTAAAAAGTGGATGGAAATGTCTGTGCATCTTATACAGTGAATGTTGCCGAAGCTCCGCCCACCCATAGACCCCCACCTTCAGCTTCTGCCTCCCAGCAATTTGCCTCCTTGCAGCAAACAGCAAACAGCCTGTTTCTGCTTCAGCATAGCCTCATTAGCACAAGCAGCTAATTGGCTTCCAGAGATGAGGCTGCAGGGATTACCATCACCTACTGCTGCCTCTTCATGCCCCATTTTCCACCCATTCTGATCCCTGCCACCCAAAAATGGGGCACACGGAGGCAGCAATAGATGATGGCAATCCCCGCAGCCTGAAACAGCTGATAGTCGGGAAGGCGACCCAACCGACAATCAGGTGCTTGTGCTCATCAGGCTTTGCTGAAGCTGAAACAGGCTATTTGCTGCAAGGAGACAGAGGCAGATTTTTTTCCCCTTGTTTTCCTTCCCAAAAGCTAGATGAATCTTATACTTCAGAGTGTCTTATACTCTGAAAAATATGGTACATAAGGCATTGACTTATTTGTAGTTTAAAGTGCATATAATCTATTAAACATAAGCTTTCATTCTTGCCTGAAATATTCCTCATCTAGGTGAATCATGCCTGAAAGTCTTCTTCCAAGCTAAGCCAATTGTTGAACAAGGGACTTAAGTGTCTGGAGAACTGAGATTTCCTGCTATGGCCTGGTTTGAAGTTTGACACAAAACAGCAATTTATGCTTTTATCAGAAACTGCACCATGTGGAAATAAGCTCCCCATTGTACCATTTTTTGGTTCACATGTGATATTATACAAAATAAATCATCTTCCAAAACTGTCATTATTCTGTCTTAGTTCTGAGTCATTTCAGATGACAATCATAAGGATGTTTTTATAAACTGGGGTGGATATTTTAAGGCACCAAATCTATGTGATGCAATGAAACTGTTATTATATTAACCATCACTGGGTAACACAGACACACATTTATACAAATAAGATATGCATATCATGAAATGTACTTTACAAGGGAAACTAAAGGTTGCACAAAGAAATAAGTAAAACCAATATAGGATGAAATCCCCCAAAAAGGGCACCTCACAAATGACATTAGGACTGATATGTCTTTCACTTGGCTCTGTATTGGAAACACTCTGGCACGTTACACTTGCCAATAGAAAATCCTTTTTTTACTTTGTAAACTATAAAAAATTTGTAAAAAATATAGCCAACATCATATTGTTGTCTATAAATAAAGTCTGAATGATGATTAGCAATTTACTTAAAGTGAGTTATACAAAGCACAGTTCAATTTACAGGTATTTTGGCCATTCTGTTTCATATGTTCACTGTTTCCCTACTTTGTGCTGATGAAGAGCTGCAAATAATACATGATGAGTAAGTCTTCTTGCAGAAGTGGGACTGTTATAGTTAAACTTAATTATGCCAGCCCAGACAAAGGATGGATGGTTATGTAATTCACTTCAGCTTTGGCATTAACCAATTATATAGTCCTCCATTATTTTTTTAAGCAAAAAACACCACTGGTGCAATAAAGACTAATTATTAGTCTGAAGAGTTTTAATGCTACTTTCTCCATATCATTCTCCATTTCAGTATAATAATCTTTCATTAGCAAGCACTTCAGCACATCCTCCTTTTAGTGTGAAATATAGCTAACCCAACATCTTTTCATCTCTAAGTTGGGAGGGGTAGATTTAACTCATAAAGCAAACATATATTTAATATGGATCCTTGACTTGTATGTAATATATGTTTTTAATATTCAAAGAAAATCAGATAAGTATTTTTAGAAAAAAACATTTTCTAAAGAATTGTTCAGTTGCCCATTTGTTAAGTATCCACGTACTTAGCACTGGCAGTTTGATCCTGAGACTGTAGTTCCGAAAGTTTCACATCATACATTATACTCTACTTTGCTAAAATGGAAATTACTAAGCTAGCTCTACCAGGCTTACAGCACTTATCACTGTAGGAAAACCATGTAAGTCTCCTACAGAAGGAGTCTAGTAGCACTTTTTCTGCTGAACAGATTTTATTAAAAGGCATAAGCTTTTCTGAGCTGCAGCTCACAAAAGCTTATACTTTTTAATAATTTTTGTTTGTTGTAAAAAGCACTCATTCTGTAAAAGGAGAGCCAGGGCTGCAGAAAAGAGCTACCTGCTTTCACTGGTGCTCAATTATTACAAGCTACTCATCCTAAACATGTTCAATTAATTTGAAACTTGAATGTATCTGGTTTGGATTTTGGTCCTAAAATCCCAACTTTGATACATCTTTGAGACTTACCCTACTGAGAGGCCTGGTTTAGAGGAGATGTGAGGGAATAAGTCAGTAATCTTTTCCTTGTTTATTTACTCTGTTTTAAAAACACAGTCACTCTCTGCTTTTATAAATGAGAGTACTCTATTACTCTGAATTATCAGCATAGAGAAGATTACAAACAATAAAAAAGGCCTACATGCAGGTAAAACCGTTTGCCACAATGGATGAAGTATATTTGGGCAAACAGGTGACTTCAATCTTTTCATTTTAATCTGGTATAAGTTGCTGCCTTGCATTTCTCAAGTCAAAGATAAACTTTATGGAAATCCACAAACTTGCTAGATGACCCAAGACCAAATGTATTATAGTATTTGTTCTTTTGCTGAACTCTTTCTTTCTTTCTTTTTTTTTTTTGAGTCTGTCGTAATAAGATATAAATGAAATGACTGTATCAATATCTCATTGAATAGTTGTTTCTCAGTCAGTTTTGTAAAATATAGTTGGTTATATCACACTGCAGATTTTTAAAGGGTGGTTGTTTCTTTTTTGCAAGTTGTTAGTCTGAGGAAATCATTTGTAAAAACATCATTTTTTGGGTAAGTACTTTAAGTCCTGAATTCTGATTTTATATCTCAAGGAGGTGATCAAAATCTAATTTATGGAATTTGTTCCCTTGATAACTGATCCTGGGATACATATGTCTCAAGTAAATCAAACAACAGATATCACTGCAATGGAATGGGAGTAAACTGGGGTTTTCATTCATTCTTGATCCTGGAAAGGGAGACCTGAAGATTGTCACATTCTTCTTACTTATTCGTCACACTTATACACTATCCTAAGTGACAGTAGGTAGTTTACAATAAAAATGTCTTTTTTAATGCCTTGTTGATTAGACAGAAAGGTCCGCTGGTACAAACACACTGAAAACAGGATAAACATACACAATAAATTTATTTTTTCCTTCTGAGCTCCCTTTTAAAAGAGAAAGAAGGAACTTGGAGAAAACAAAATTTTTCAACTAGCAAAAAATATCCCTCAAAGCCCCCCAAAAATTGCATAAAATTAACCATGCTGAATTTCATTGAATTTTTTTTAAAGAAGATTTTTCAAAAACATCTACCAATACAGTCCGATAGTAATCTGTACAAATATTCACACACATCCCCTAATTGTGATAAAGAAGCATTCTTAAAAAGTTCTTAGTCTCTTTGGTGGAAAGCAATAAATCTCATGGTTACTAGGTTTCCTTACACTTTTTAATTTAGCTTTAATTCAAATGACTAAATAGGCTAGCAGCAAAACAGTGTCACTGCAGTAATATGCAAGATATCTCACAATGTTTTAAATTTAAAAACATACCATTTTTTATTGTATGGTCTAATTGTAAGTTAAGTTACAATTAGACCATCAAATATGATGTGATTTATTAAAAGTTACTAATGGGAATGCTAGCCAGCTGGGTTCAGAATATACAGGAAAGGATGATGAATGAAATGATAGATTCATAGTTCATTCAAGCAACCAATCCTACCAACAGCTGCAATGACAGTTTTGTAAGAGGCTGTGCAGTGAAGCACAATTAACAAACAATAATTTGCACATCTATAGCACCAGGCATCTTGAAGTTTTCTCCAGCATGCATAAAGATAAAGTAAAATATTAAATCAGCATGTGCTATAAATTCATATCCTGGTTATATGTGAAACATTGGTGTTCATGTTTCTTGTTCCAGCTAAGTAGGTTGTAACATTACTAGAGCCACATCTTGAAAACATTTACTGTCTAGTCCTTTTCATTTTGGCTGGAAATAGAAAAGCTATTATTTTCAACAGGAAGTACTGCCAACCAAATGGCATAGAAATTTAGCTTAAAATTACAGTCCTAAACACACTTATAATAAGTATTAAACTCAGGAACTTACTGTATGATATTGCTGTATTAAAATAGACATTTAAATGATTGAATCATGACTCAACATAGATTTACAATACTTTATTTGGAGGACTGTAAGGTAATGTTTTCAATCTCAATCTGCAAATGAATTTTCACAGCTAACATGCCATCATCTACAGGATATAGCTTAGATGCTTAGATACAGCTTTCAGGAATTTTGTATTATCTCTATGAGAAGGAGAGTTATTTGTCAACTTATGACTCCAATTGGGACCAGAATTCCCATTGCTATGCAAAGCAGTTGTTAAAAGTGAGTCATGTCTTATTTTTATTACCTTTTTTTGCTATATACAGTCACCAAATGAATGTATGTATGCCAAAACAAATATACATGCTGCAACTAGAACTACTATATTCATTTACAAGGTTCCTAGAAATATACGGGACTGCTCATGCACTTAGGAACATTTCTCATGCCTTCTAATTTGGGTTGACCCTTTGCCTGTTCGTTGTGATAAAGTCATATCTTTGTGTATTTCTTTTCCTAATTTTTCTATTTTCTTTTTCTTTTTTCAGTCTCCTACTTTTTCTATACTTTTAAATATTTTTTGGTTTGTATTAGTTTTGTATTGTGATTGTAATTTTTAATAAAAATAAACCTATCCAAGTTACTGGGATCACTATGCTTTATGATAATGAATTTCACCAGTTAATAATATGTTATGAACTCTTGGTTTTTCTTAATTTTCTGCTAATCAACTTCATTCAATGGCCTTGTGTTTTAAAAGAGGCAGAAAAAGATATATTGTTAGTATCTTTATTTTAAATCCCTTCCCAATGACTCCTAGAATGGGATAATCCTTTGTTACAACTGTCATCGTTGACATGTTGGTTGATCTATTGTATTATTTATCCTCATCACATCAGTATATATATGAAGTTAAAGGTTTACATTTACTGATAACTAAACCACAGTTGTCATTTGGTTGATGATTTACCTAATTTAGAGAGATCCAACTGGACTTTTCACAGTCATTTTTGTCTTCATTCTTTGAATAAACTTGGCCAGATCATGGATTACTATTAAGCTAAGATCATTTAGAAACAAATTAAAAGATACTAGTCTCAATAAACATCTTTAAAACCACCTTGGCTTCCTGTTTCTATTTCACTTTCTGTTGCTTAACCAGCTACCATGTCATAAAAATCACAATATGGCTATGGAGTGTGATGATCTACTGTATTTGAGTAAACTTCCTGAAATTTGGTGAGGTAGGATTGATTTTTAATGCTCATTCTTCTCTATGCTTGTTTTTCTTCTTCTTTGATTTCGAAATGTACTAGAACAAATGGTACAATATATAATTTCCTGGATCTCACTTTTTATTCCATTTTAAAAACTTATATCATGTGGGCTATATTCCAGTCTTCTGGCACTAAGTCCAATTTCAGGGACATGTAATTGCTAGAAGGTAAACAATTTCACATTTGAGTTCTTTATGAACTCTAAAATAGATGCTTCTAAAGACTTGTAACAGGTAAACTTTTAAGATCTCACAATATTTATCTTGAAACATCTTTCTTTTTAGATTTTTTTAAATCCCACCTTCATTAATTTCAAAAATAACTTAAGGTGGCAAACATACCTAATACTCCTTCCTCTTCCTATTTTTCCTACAACAGCCGTGTGACTTAATTTGGCCTGAAAGTGATTTATCCCTAGAAAAAAAATCAGCACAACCTCCATTATTTTTCTCTTAGATCTTCTGTAGCAAAGACAAATCCAAATATTCACTCAATTTCTTTGTAATCTTTGCATCTGTTTGAATACCCTTTTAACTTTCTGTTGTCTAATTGCCCATGATGTCTTTGAATGGCTTTCTGTTTCAACTACATTTAAAGAAAGTTGTTGTTTATGCTTGC
>JANHFR010000648.1:28914-40584 GCA_032468015.1 Mimophis mahfalensis | reverse complement strand
AGGGCTGTTGCTAAAACACATTGTAAGCCGCTCTGAGTCTTCGGAGAAGGGCGGGATATAAATGGGATTAAAATAAAATAAAAAATAAAAAAATATCATATGACAAAATACACTCAATGCTTTACTCAGAAATTATGGTTACAGGATGGCATGAATATTAAAATGAAATTTAATATTTTAAGGTCATGCCCAAAGATTGCTTGTCAATGGCTCCTGATCAGCCTAGAGTGAGATATCAATTGAGGCAACACAGGCCTAACAATCCTGTACTTTTCAATGTTTTGATTAACAGCTCCAATGAGGTGTGAACAGAATACTTATTAAATCTGCAGAGCATACAAAAGTTGTTAAGATAGCTAATACCATAGAAGTCAGAAATAAAATTTCTTAATAGGTTAGAGAAATGAGTTGAAAATAATATAATGAAATTTAACAGAAATTCAATGTTCTTCAGTTAGGAAACAGAAATTAAGTGAACAGATATAGAATGGGCTCTATCTGGCTTAGTAATTATATCTGGCTTATAACTAAGAACCTGAAATGATTACAAACTGAATATGAATCAGCAGGTTACTCAGGTGGCAAAGGAAACAATTTTAAGCTGCATCAACAGAAGTGCAATAAAGGTGCACAGAGTTGCATTGCATGACTATATTTCTAAACAGGTTTGCAGCAAAATGAGCTCCACTGTCTTCCAAATTTATGAGGAAGGAAGTATTCTTAGATATATACTACAAATTGCTAGTAGAATCTTATTAGGGGACTGCATAGCAGAACAGAAGGGAAAAACGAGCTTTTAAAAAAATAAATTATAATTAAAATAATGTATACATTCTTCTCTTTAGCTAAGAATTCAGCATGATATTTAGAATTTTCTTCCTCCTGTCTTTTCCAGTTTTGTGATAATACAGGGAATCCTTATTTAATGTCCACTTGTTCAGCAATTGTTGAAATTACACTGGTACTGAATGAGGGAGACTTATGATGGGTTCTCAAAACCCATGCAGCAGCCTCACTTGTCATGGGATCACAATTCAGACACTCAACATTCCACTCACAATTATGATGGTTGCAGCATCTTGCAATCTCATGATTGCCATTTGCAGCCTTCACTGCTGTTCCTGAAAAGCAAAGTCAGTGAGAAAGCCAGCAGGAGGTCGCAAATTGCACTCAGGTAACACATAAGGTTCATATAACCACAGCCACTGGGACTGCCAGAACTGCTGTCCTAAGTCAGCGTGGTCACGTGACACTGCACCTAACTACCATGTCACTTAACAACAAATGTCCTGTTCCCATTTACAGTCAGTAAGCTAGGATTATTTTTTAGTGATTGATTGATTGAATGAATTTATATTGCTACTTATTCTCCCATGGCAATGCAAGGCAGCTTACAGAATATAAAACCACATTTAAATTAATAAAACTAACAAAAAGAATCAAACAAATTAATATAGTACAATATAACAAAATCACCCCAACCTCCCGCCCCAGCGACAGCAGATCACACAAACCATTGAATGAGCTCCATCCTGCTCTGGGTTCTCCAGGCCTGCTGGCAGAACCTCTACTGAGAAGAGTTTTAAGATGCTTGATCCTTATATTTTTAAAGGTATTGTTCAATCAACTTTCTGTACATTGTAGAGCAGTGAAACATAATAAAACAAGTCTGATAGGTAAACCAAGGTACCAATCGAATAAAAAGCTGTTCTCACCTCCACAAATCTATGGTGAGTTTAAGTAGCCCAACTTCTTCACATATGCAAAAGTCAAGATTTAGTTTTCTGAATGATTACGCTCAATAATTACAAAGTTTCCTTTAAAATCTCCCAACTATAAAATCCATAACAACTGCTTTTTTATCCATTTTGGTACTGCAGGCCATGCAGATATCCATATCACATATGGTTCATCAACTGGAGAAGGACAATACATCGCCCTAATTTCTATACCTACTAAAAATAAGTGTATGTGAACATCCATACTGTATTAAAGGCTCTATCAGAAAGATAAATAGGCAGGTTGGCAATCCATCTACTGATCAGCATGCAAATTAATATGAAAGTGTTTCAGATACATAGAATCTGATATGATTCCACTATAGGCAAGAATTCACATTCTTTGACTGTAATTATTGGCTTGAACTCCTGTTTTCCAAAAGCTTATCAGGCCAATTAGTTCTTCTTGATGGTTTTTCATCAAGGCGCAAAGTTTGGTCTAATAGTCAAGGCAACAAGTCAGAAACTAGGGGACTGTGAGTTCTAGTTCTGTCTTAGAACATGAAAACTGACTGGGTTCCTTTCAGCCAGTCATTCTCTCTCAGCCCATTTCACCACCTTATTTATAAATAATAATAATAAAGATAGGATTAAAAAAAATCTAAATAATCTTAAAAAAAACCTCAGTAAAATGTGCCACTGTGACCTGTTTGATCTTTCCTGCCCCCAGATTTAGAGAAAGCTAAAGTTGAAATCCATCAAAGAGTCTAGAAAGTCATGAGAAGCTTAAACACAGACTAAAAAGAAAGAAATTGGAGCCAGTGTTTTTCCTTCTAAATAAATGTTGCTTGCTGCAAAACGCACACTGCAATATTGCACAGAGAAAGATATATTTCTCCCTAAAGATATTTGATAACTGAAGTATGAAATAATAACATACTTAACTTCAAAAGTACTAGACAAGTACAATATAGTTTCTAAAAGAGATGCCATCTGGAAACGTGTTCTCTGATCATATGGTCTTGCACTCAAGAATACAGAATATCACCATTTTGTACCAAAAGTTGAACTCAACCACTTAGTCATGTTTACACTTGAGTAAATTCCACTATTATCAGCGAAGCTCAATCCACACTAACAATTTATCAGACTACATCTTGAATTCTATGAATTAAGAAAGTCAAGTCAGGTTGCCTTATTTTATGTAAGTTATTCTGAAACACTCACTTTCTTTATGAAAAAAATAAGGGAGTTAAATAGGGCAGTAAAGCTCAGAATATAAAACTTCTGGTCTCCGGTGACCGACCAAAATTGGATCCTGCAACTCTATTTCCTGTTCTAACAAAACTTATCCAACCTTTGGAGTGGCAGCTAAGATTTCTCTATACGCGTTTAAGAATTAGCTCTAGTAATTCTGTATTCTTTTTTTTAAAAAAAGATTAGATTTGGTAATTGCTGGAGTAATTTAAAGTGGTCAGTGTAAGAAATGATAAATCTGCATGGGTCCAGAATGGATTTTCTTATATTAATTTTGTACTTACTAAGGTAGCAAACCCAAAATTCCTGGAAGAACTCACTTTTTCAATGAATCATATGCCATTTATGAATCCTACAGATAAGCATTATTTAAATTGAGCCTTGTGATGGGAAAATTGAAATACTTTTCTTCTAATAATAAACAGAAACCAATACTTTATCATCTGACCATTACTATAATTTCTTTCAAAATCATTTCATGTCTGGTTGCCTCTGCCACCCTGACTCATTTGTATTGTTTACAGACAGACATTGCATTCAGTAGTAAGTGGCTGATGAATCCTTGGTTGCTACTTTTTAGTTAAATGGAATGCAATTCCTCTGTGGATTTCATGGAGAACACACTTAACAAATCACAATTCAGCTATCAATCAAACTAACATGGGATACATTTTACATACAAAATGATTCCTATTAAACTTTAATTTAAAAAAGGAAGGGTTTTTATTAGTTAGAGCTGCAAGCAGGCTATGCTAAGATATGGCATTCTGATCATAAACCAATTTCATCAGAAAATTATCCCCCCAACTGAAAGTGCTCTTTCTAAAGAGTAAGTGTAATGAGGATTCTGTTTTGTGGGTTGTCTTCATCTATGCAGATGCCTTTCTTTTCAACAGTTACCATTTTTCAAATCTTAATTCTCTTTTTTGGAAAGGGGGAAAAAAAAGGATGTCCCTGAAATGCAGACACAGAGTGCTTCGTACAGTTTTAATAAGACTGCAGTCCAGCAAAGAAACTTAGCCAGGATAGTCAAAACAGACAAGAGTAGAGCTCCGTTAAAAACAATAGTTATCATTTACCAATAAAATAAGATTGCTAACACCCAAGTTTCAGTGCTAATTAAGGTAGATGCTGATGGAATGCATTTGCCTCATTCGTTTACTGTTCATCTGAAGTGACATATGGAGAAAATTGTCTCTTGTTTATGAGGTAGACAAAAGCACTCGTTTAAATTCCAAACAATAACATTAAAAGACAAGAAGCCGAAAAGTTCCCTAGAGCTTATTGGCTACCGTGCCTATCTCATCAGCCTCTAGAAAGCAATGAAGAGTTAAATCAAACATTTTACCAGCTCATCTACTGCAAAGTCACTGTATCAGAAGCCTGAATTGATTTGTTTCCTCAGAACGAATTGAGAATGAATGTAAAATAATGTGGGAAGAGGGAGATAAAAATCCCTAACAGAGGGCTAATCGGATACTGTACAATAGTTGATTGCAGGTTTGCACTGTGCTATTGTTGCCTAAATCATACTCACAGGTTCTGGGTTCTTCCAAGAGTTTGGTGCAGTTTCAAGGACAAATGTCTTAAGGATGCCTTTTCTAGTCTGCAGCAATGATCTTGACTCTGATCTGATTATATGAGCCAAATGCAAAGTCTGACACTGTTTTTAAAAAAAGGAAAAGAAAAGAAAAGATGATGCTTCTTGTGTGGAAAAGAAACCTTGAGAAAAAGGCTGCCTAAAGTACAATGGCTGATTTGCTCCCTAGTTGTAGCATCTGATGCCTGCTTGCAGCCCTGCAGAAAGAAACCCTTACTGAAAAACCAATGGCATCACATTTCAGTGAAGCTTATGCCAAGCTGTACAGTGCAAAGCAATTTTTTTATAAACATAGAATTCAAGTAAGTTAGGTTGACAGCAGCATGTATAGGAAAAACTTTTAGATGTGCCCTTTTTATAAATAGTTACCAAAATCGCACAGTTCTTACCCCTCCCTTGAAGCAAAAGCTTTTAAGTGTGACAGTTACAGATGCAAAGAGGAATCAGGAATTCTGAAATTCCAGGAGGAGAAATTTCTCTGTCCTAGATAGTGAAAAGTTTAAAATATTGGAGGGTCCAGATTCAAGTTCACACTCAACTATGAGCATTAAATGGTCCAGCCTTTCTCTGTGTTCCTACCTCATATGGTTTGTTGGAAATTAAAACTCACCCCTCCTGCTAGAGAAATATTTTGGGAAGTAGAAACTCAGCCACAAACTCAGTCCCCACCCTGGCTAACAGCCCATTAAGCCCTCTCGACCAGTCTATTCTCCATAACAAAAGATCTGCCTCCTCAGGAAAGCCATAATAGGAAATGCCACAAAGCCCCTTCATTGCATCACCCCTACCAAGTTTCAACCAAACTTAACACAGACAGACAATGCTAGCTATGACCTCTTGACAACAACCAATCAGGATACATTTCTTGCCATAGGTACAGGGGGCAGGGGCAGGTCCCAACAGAGGGTATAAAACCAAGGGACTCTCACTATTTCTCCATTTTCATCCAGGAGCTCCAAAGCTCCTGTCCACCATTAAACCATCTTTCCAAACAGCCTCCATGTTTCCAGTGTCTTTTTCCCCATCTGGAACTGAACTCAGGTGGACATCTCTTCCAACAGGTTGTTACATGGAAACACTGGGTATATTAAGTGTGCCACCTTGAGTTCCCGGAGGAAAGGCAGAATATAAATCCAATATTTAAAAGATATAAATGTCTGCTTCCATCCTGTGACATGGCTCAAAATGACCAGAAGTGCAGAAAATTCTTCAATTTATTTCCTGTCCTAATTTAAAGATAGGATTTTAATTTACTCAAGGATATTTAAATTTAAAGAATTTAAAGCTGTATCTTTAAAGTCTTAGGAATGTTTTATATTCCTATTCCAAATCCATTCATTGAATATCCCACTTAATTCAACTAGTGTGAACAGTTATTACATCAATGCTGTAATTTTACTTTTTTGGTCTTAAGGGAAAGCTTCTTTCTATCAGAATTGCATGTTTACTTATCAGCCAAAGTCATCCTATTTTCCCCCGTTTTGTCTTAAGAAAAGGTAGGAAAAAACATACAGATTATAAAAGAAAGATGGGAATACATAGGGGCTCATAAAACACCAGGAATGAGAAGAGCAATGGAAAAATAAAAGCCATGGCCAGAAGCAATCTCAGTCTCATAAAAACAATGGAACCAATTTCTGTAAAACCAGAAATAAGCCCTACCATGTCTTTGTGGTTTATCCTCTGGTAAATATGTATGGAACAGTCATCTGCAGTCTGAAGCCGCAAGGCAGCATGAAGCTATCGATAAACTATTATAGTTGTTAATGTGACAAAAGATGAATACTCTGAAATAGATTATTGGAAGGTAAGTAACCATATATATTATTGAGGTCATGCAATATTTGGGAATTCAGTTCCAAAACAGCATGCAAATAGTTGCATATTTTTCTGGGATTATAGCACTTTTCTGATGGTAATTAAAAAAGAAGCTAACATTTGTATTGCTGAAAGAAAAGAATTTCTACATCCAATATTTGTTTTTTTTTTTTAAAAACCACTCTTCCAAGTAATTCTCATAGCTAAATATGCCAATTAATAGTGATAGTTTCTGCAGAAGCTACCTGGATAAGGGGAAATTTTGGCATGGTAGTTGATACACTGGTAATATGAAGAAGTAACACTGTTTATATTGTGCTGCTCGTATAAACTATACAACTTGTGCACAGTGCCATGGATAAATTGTTCAACAGAACCAAACAGAATATATACTCAAATGTGTGAGAGGACTGTACTAGATACCGTTTAGTTACCCAACATTTATCAGTAATTTCAGGGTTTTTTTTAAAGCCCTAAAGAGTTCAGGAACAGTTATTTGAACAACCGCCTGCTTCGTATTCTAGAGAAGACATCCAAAACCCTATCAAAAATTTACTCAGACATTAGTAGGATGACATTGGGTCAGGATCAAACTACTTTGTAGATTACATTTTAAGAATGGAGATTGTATTTTAATTCTTTGATTATTGATACTTTATTTTATTGAATACTGCTCTTACTGATTGTCAGAATATCATCTTGGGCTCCTTTGCAAGGAACAAAGTTTATAACATCCTCCTCCTCATCTTGCTGAGCCTATCACACCGCTGATTCATATTGTAGAAGCAGCCAATCAGCACTGTGGCATTCACAAGTTCAATATACTTTGCACAGATACTGAAACAGCTATCATAGAAAAAAAATCCTGCCATAAATTAGAAATTAATTAATTCTTAAATTCTCTTGATTTCTCTATTTTTCATCACTTCTATCCTAGAATTCTTTATAGTTGGTATTATTTGGTTAAAAATATACAGTATTTTATAATTTATTGTATTAATTATACAATTTTAAACATGAACCTTTTTCATTTTGTTTAAAATAAAATGCAATACATACATTTTATATTGCAAAATAAATAAAATAAATAATTTTCTATCAAAATAACCTGTTTTACTTAAATTTCAAGCCTACTTCAATGCCCATTTTAAAATATGCTTTGGTAATTTATTGCTTACATTATGTAATTTTTGAAATGTGATCCACTCATATGTTTTCAATAAAAAATTGGTACTGAAACACATTTTGCAAATAAAAGAAAATAAACAAAACAAACTTCTTTTGCCTATTTTTAAAGTTGTTTTCTGCTTTATATTGTTTGCTGTTCTAAAGTTTTAAAACTTCTGTTATTCTTGAAAATCATCTTGGGAGCTTTCTCTGAACATAAAGGCACATCAGATACAATTAGGATTATGGTTTTTATTGCATAACTGCTTTGGCTCCCACAGTATTTTACTGTCATTTTGCCATAGGGATGATATCGAGTAATGGTTTAAGAAAGAGAAGTCCCAGCTACTTTGCTATATGGAGTATAAAAGATGATAGATAGATAGATAGATAGATAGATAGATAGATAGATAGATAGATAGATAGATAGATGATACACACTTGTGGGAAAACATTAGAAGGAAAACAAAAAGAGCAGCTGGATTAGGTATCTCATTTCTTCTCTACACTTGAAATCATATATGAAGAGTCAGCACAAGTATATCTATTTGAAGAAGGTCAATGTTCATGTCTTAGGTCATATGAAAATATACAAAATCTGCCTATAGTCAAACTTAATTACTGATGATGCCAAATTATTTCTATATACCATATATACTTGAGTATAAGCCAACCCGAGTATAAGCTGAGGTACCTAATTTTAGGCTTGGAATCTGGAAAAACTAATTGACTTGAGTATAAGACGAGGTTGGAAAATGCAGCAGCTTCAATAATCAAAATAAATACCAATTTATTTTCCACACTGGCAATTAGCTGGGAAGCATGGTGGGAAGCCAAGCCAAGCGGAAAAGCGGGCCAGAGAAGCGTGCCCACACAGTCACCCCTGAATCTGGAGTTTGTGGTCACAGGATGCCAGGGTTTCACATTTTGGCGAAATGGACCGGTGCCGAAGGAACTGTGCTCCGAAACCCCATCTATCAAGAGCGGCTGACTCCCAGTTGGCGGTCAACAACACAGAGCAGCAATCAGCCTGGCCTCCATGCATCACGTCTGGGCAATCCCAGGGGTTGGGGGGTAATGGGCTGCTTCACCACCACCACCACCACCCTTTGGATCGCCAAAAAACATGAGAAGCAGAAGGGTGCTTATTTGTTTATTTATTATGTATCTGTATCTGTTGATTACAGTTTTCTTCCCACCCATCTCCCCTCCAAGTACCCAGGGCTTTAAAAAAAAACATTCTGAAAAAATATAAAATATAAAACCATTAGTCCCTTTTAATAATTTAAACAGTACAGCCAAAAGACGAACAGAGCTAGATGCGAGTATTTTGTGCTGACTCATCAGTACCTACATTACAATAACATGGCGAAAATCAGCCTTAAATATAAGCGCTATTAGACCTTAATATTATTATTGTAAAGTAAGTACTGATGAGTCAATACGAAATACTTCCATCTACCTCTGCTCATCTTTTGGCTTTATGGTTTAAAATATGAAATATCCAAAGTTAAGAAACAATCTAAAAAGCTAAACAACATAAAATACACAAGGCTAAAAAACATTTTAAAAAGCTAAACAATGTAAAATATGCAAGGTTAAAAAAAAAACATTTATAAAAGCTAAATAATATAAAATACCCAAGTTTAAAAAATGTTTTGAAAAGCTAAAAATATATATAATATGCAAGGTTAAAAAAAACTTTTGTAAAAGCTAAACAATATAAAATACCCAAGGTTAAAAAAACATTTTAAAAAGCTAAAGCATACAAAATACCCAAAGTTTTAAAAAAACATTTTAAAAAACTAAAAAAATATAAAATGCGCAAGGTTAAAACATATTTTAAAAAGCTAATGCATACAAAATACCTACAGTAAAAAAAAACATTTAAAAAAAACTAAAAAATATAAAATGTGTAAGGTTAAAAAAAAAACATTGGCAAAGGCTAAAACATATATGAAATACCCAAGGTTAAAAAAAAATTTCAAAAGCTAAAAATAAAATAAAATACGTAAGGTTTAAAAAAATGTTTTTTAAAAAAGCTAATAAATATATATAAAATAAAAACCTTACTAGAGAATTCCAAACTCTTTTCCTTTCTGTCTTGTTAGAAGAACGCCCGGGAAGTTGTAGCCATCAAATGCGTGAGTAAGAAAAATTTGAACAAGGCCTCTGTCGAAAACCTGCTGACCGAAATTGAGATCCTAAAGAACGTCCGACACCCTCACATTGTGGAGTTAAAGGACTTCCAGGTACAAAGAGAAACGGGGTGTGTGTGTATGTGTGTGTGTGTCCTTTGCCTGAGGTTGAGGTGTGAGTCTTAAGTCCCTTTGTTCAGTGCTGTTGTAACTTGGAACCACAAATGGTTTTAAGTCAAGGACTAAAAAGGTAAAAGTTCCCCTCGCACATCCGTGCTAGTCGTTCCTGACTCTAGGGGGCGGTGCTCATCTCCATTTCAAAGCCAGAGAGCCAGTGCTGTCCGAAGACAGTCGAAGACTACAAAGTCAAGGACTACAAAGGAGCTAAAAACCAATTCTATGACCAAGCTACTTACAGCGTGACCTCCTAAGACTAATAGTGCAATTTTGCACAAATTTATTCTGCAACTGGCTTCGCCCGGGTATTTATGACAATGCTGCAGCCTGCAATTCCTGGCATTCTTTGCCCAATTTGCATGCCTTGCCTCTTTTGTCTAGAGAGCCTCCGATTTGCATGCCTTGCCTGGTAATCCTCTGCACATGTGCAGTAGAGCTTGCCAGTGAAATGTCTGTGGGGCAGTGAAGTGTCCACTTTGACACCCTTTTGGGGGGGGGGGAAAGACCCCTCAAAGGCATTCATGACACACACACACACACCCCAGTGCTGATCTCGCAACGCCAAGGTACGTACGTGCCAAGTTTGGGCGAGATTGGTTGCTCCGTGTAGGAGTGTATAGAGCACATACACACACACACACGCCTCAGCACATTTCTGTTTTATATAGAGAGATTACTCCCACTGGGGCTAGGTGTTGCCTCCACAAGGACTAGAAACTTGGGAGGAAAAGAGGTTGGCTTGATGGTAATGGAAAAGTCGATGTGCTTTTGATAAACTTGGTGCGGGGTTTTTTCCCCCCTCTCTTCTTTTAGTGGGACAAGGAATACATCTACTTAATCATGGAATATTGTGCTGGAGGTGATCTGTCCCGTTTCATTCATAGCCGGAGGATTCTTCCAGAAAAGGTGGCTTGTATATTTCTACAACAACTGGGTGAGGAACAAGGAGAGAAACTTGTGTACTTCAACTCCCAGAATCCCCTAGCCAGCTATGCTGTATCTTGGCTGGGGAATTCTGGGAGTTGAAGTTCACAAATCCTTCAAATTGCCCAAAGTTGAATATTCCTGGGTTAGAACCTTGTTTCTTTAAGAGGGTTGAACTTCAGCCTGCAGGCTGGGGATTTCTGGGAGTTGAAGTCCACCCTTCTGAAAGTTGCTGAGGGTGAGAAATGCTGGCTTAAGGATCTAGTCCTCAAGAACGCGGAGTGTTTCTGAGTGCATTTTCCTTCTTTTTTCAAAGCAGCTTGCGCCTTGAAGTTCCTTCATGATAAGAATATCTCCCATCTGGATCTCAAACCCCAGAATATCCTACTGAGTTCCTTGGATAAACCTCATCTCAAGCTGGCAGGTATGGAAAGGACCGGAACGCCGGAGTAAGACTGGGCTCAATTTCTCATTCAAATCCCTTCCAGTGGATTTGGCTCACAAGTAACACAATAAGTAGGGTTTGACTTTACTATGTTGGCCGTAAACCATCATCAAGGTGCTGGTCATGACCTATAAAGCCCTAAATGGCTTGGGACCGGAATATTTGAGAGGACATCTGCTGCCAGCTTCATCTTCCCACCGGCCGGTCCGCGCCCATCGGGAGGCCCTCCTTCGGGTACCGCCAATAACAGAGTGTCGTCGGGTGGTGCCTAGGGGAAGGGCTTTCTCGGTTGGGGCGCCCACCCTGTGGAACCAGCTCCCGGTAGAGTTGAGGACCGCCCCCTGACCTCCGCACCTTTCGGAAAGAACTCAAGACGTGGCTTTTTGAGCAGGCAGGCCTGGACTGAGGGGTGGGATTTTAACTGGT
>JANHFR010000644.1:159353-175047 GCA_032468015.1 Mimophis mahfalensis | reverse complement strand
CTCCCAGAATTCCTGGCTGGGGAATTCTGGGAGTTGAAGTCCACGCATCTTCAAACGGCCAAGGTTGAGAAACACTGACCAAGAGGGTGGAGAATTTGCAGGGCTCCTCGGGTGGAGCCTTTGGTGGGAACACTGCTTGTCCACCCATCAGCTATTCTATCAAGGACAGATGATCTTCCACCTCTGAACTGCAGCGCAAATGCCAGGATTTAAATTGGGGTGGGGTGGGGATTAATTTGCAGAGTTCCCAGTGGAGTCTCTGGAGGCAACCGCTTCCACTTGCCCACCAGCTGCTTTACAAGCAATGTACAGTAGCACACACTAGTCCTCAAAGCAAAAGCAAACAAACACCGTGCAGCAGAATGCAAAGGAATGTTCTGCAAGCAATCTCAAATTACATGCAAAAAACCCCCCAGTACAGTAGAATACAAAGGAACTTTACATAACTAATTATGTTTTCTGTAGACACTGAATAGTATTTCTGGAAGGAGTTTGAAGGCAAATGCAAACGAACACTGTAAAGAAAAAAAAAGTTTACTTTGTAAAATACTTCAAACCAACATATTAGTTTATGAAGTAATTACAAACAAGCACAACAGTTTGTCAAGTATTTACAAACAATCACAGTGCTATAATGAAAAATACAAAATCAAATTACTTACAAAGACAACTACTACAATACGCCAGTCCTTAAAACAAAGGGGTGCAAAACATCAAATCCAGCTGCAACGTCCCTGGATCTTGACTGGTCATGTGTACCAGGGGAGAAATGTGCCAACCTCAGAAGTTTCAGGTGACAAAGGGCAGTCAGAGGCCTAAAAATGGCCACTGCTTCAGGAGTGATTGAGTCCAGGTCACATGAGTGCAGAGGCCTTGTTTGCAATTTCAAAGCCTTCTTATAAGTACAAGCACTTTGGGCTACATTTGTAACTTTGAACAATCATTAAATGTCAGTTCGGACCCTGAGGATTAAGAGGCTTCTTTCTAGGCTCCCTATGGACTTTTCCAGCTATTCAATGTGATTTTACCATTTAATTTTTTTTTCAGAATGAATGCTTGTATCATCTTGGGATCCCACCGTTTTAAAGGAATCCCATCTCTCACGGTATCCACAGATTCCAAACTGCTGGAGTTTTGTTAATGTGGTGTTCCTCAGCAGCTTAAGATTATTTTATATTTTATTTGTTACATTTATACAAGATGATTGTTGAGAAGTGTTGGAAGAAATGTCTACCTGGGTTCAGTTTCAAGTGGAGAGAAAAACACTGGAAACATGGAGGCTGTTTGGAAAGATGGTTTAATGGTGGACTGGACCACATGGTTTGAGGTCCTGGGCACATAGGTGAGAGAGAGACAGTGATTTATATCTTTTCTTGGGCTTTGAACTTGCTTCCTGTTCTGATGACAAGGGCATGTATTCTGATTGGCATGTATTCTGATTGGTTGTCAGACTCCCATGTGGCCATGTGGGAGTAACTTTGTTGGCTGTCTTGAGTCCCAGGTTTAGTTGAACCTTGCAGGGTGATGCAATCTTCTCAGGTGCCATGTGATGAGATGGGTAGAGGGCTAATCCTATTATGTCCTGAGGGTGAAGGTCTTTAGTTTTGTAGATAAGCCAGCCCAACCTTTTGTCTTGTAGAAATGTTGGCAGCAAAATATCTGCTGAGGGGAGGGGCAGGGAGCTGAGGCTCTGAGTTTACAGCTTTAAAAACATGTTTCTCCTTTAGGGAAAATGTAATATTCTGCCTTTTTAAATATTTCCTGGAACATTTAATTCTTCTAGGAGAAGGATGGCTGCTAACTTTCTACAGAAGCATTGATTAATTCCCAGAAGTGCCTTTCTCAACCAGAGTTCTATAAGAGGTTGCTAGGGGTTCAGTGAAAAATCATGACTGAAAAAGAAAACAGACTTTATTTTTAACTTTTATGTACTGCACAATACTAGAGCTTGCAGTAGTGAGGATTTTTATGTGCCCTAACTGAGCTGTTGGTCTGCCTCTGTGCTGATGAGGTAAACACAACATGGTTAGAAATGAATTGTATTACAAAGTTTCCATAGTTTTTGCTATTTATGTGGGTGTTCCATGAGACCTGAACGTTATTTCAGGGGTTTCTCCAGGGTAAAACGATTGGGAAAGGCTATCCTATAATAGTGTTTAGATAAGGAGAGAAAAACATTTTTCCTTCCTACCACTAAGTACACAATTTCACTCCCATAGGATCCCTATCCAGCCTCAATAGCAATATTTTCCAAGCAAAACAAAGGCTGCTTGTCCAAGGAATAAAAACAGTACTTCAGGAACTTCTATAGTTAATCTAGGTTAAAATATGCCTATTCGTTTAGCTCTAGGCATTTGCATAATGGTTTATATTATATTGCCCACTTTAATACTTTTATAAACAGCTTCTTCTAAACTAGAGACATACAGATTTTGTTGGCTATAAGGTCACATCATCATCATCATCATCATCATCATCATCATCATCATCATCATCATCATCTATATACTACCAACATTCTTAGTCTGTTTGATTGTTTGTAGCCTTCAATTGGGTAAAATGCTTCACAGGACAAATTTTTTTGAATCAATGTAACTTAAATGGGCTAACTTACTGAATGTATCCAAAATCTGGGACCATGAGTTCTACAGGATTGAAATTTGGCAATGTTGTGGCTGATTGACTGCTCCCGTACAGCTACAGTCATATGCTTGTAATTTCCAATGCTCCCTGCCAGCTTCCTATAAGAAAAGTCAATGGGGAAGCCAGACGTTGCTCCCAGTGCCGCTACTTTTTTGCCCATGGTAATTCTGTTTCTCTGGTTAGGTGAGGAAATACCTTTGAAACAATGACCTAATGGGATGTCTAGCTGTTGTTGTTGTTGTATTATTTATCATAGCCATAGATTTTAGGCAGCTTACAAAATATCAAATAATGTATATAATTTAAACAATTTAAAATGTAACAAAAGTAACTGTGCAAACAAGAAAACAGTTATAACAATTTAAAAAAATAGCAGAGATCACTCCAACAAAGCCTAAGAAGACAGACAGGGCTTAAGGGCTTTCTGGAACCCCAGCAGAGTAAGGGTGTTTGTTATTCCAATTACCATAGCAAAGGCTGAAGCAACCTTCCTTGACTTCACAAGATGACAAAGATTAATTGAGAAAACCTGGAGTGTACCCACTCTACTTGAACATACAGGATGGGCAGAAACAAGAGATAGGTGGAGATCTTGTGGGGTCGCTTTACTAACTGTCCAGGGTCATATGCAGTCTATGAGCTACAGGTTGGACATGCCCGATTTAGAGGGCTTTGTTCATTTCATTGGACACTACAGAACTGAACTCAGTCTAGCTAATCTCACAAAACTATATCCTGGGCAACTCTCTTGGACATGCCCAGAGACAAACTTTAAGCAAATCCAAACATGTTAACACCACATATCCAAAAGGTTATGTAGGAGGTGATTTGAGAAGCAAAATGGTAACTTTAAGAATTAGCAAGAGTAACACACACACACACACACACACACACACACACACAGTCCATCGAAGCATCTGTTTTTAATAGAATGCCTTTCAATGTTTGTTTTTTTCCTCAGAATCTTTCTATATTTTTGGTTATAAAGATATTAGAGACCATTCATTAAACAAAGAATGCAACTATAGGGTTCATATTTGTAGTTTACTGTGCCAAGCCATTTTTTTATTGGAACAAGTTGCTGACTCTTTTAAAATGAATTCACTTTGGTTTGTGCTCCCCGTAGAGACTCCAATATCTTCTCTTAATCCCCCTTTGAGAGAGGGATGGGAGGTTCAAAAATGTGAAAAATAAATAAAATCTTTTTTTGGAGGAAAGTAGTGCTTTTTTTCTACATTAGAATAGTATTTTTTTATAATCCATAATTCTACCATGTTGATTGGAATGTGATTACAAATATGTGACCTAATTTTTAACATTAATATTAAAATTTTTGCATTGCAGTAATTTGGCAAAAAATATTTATAGCTATAGAATTTCAATACTGGAAGAAATCAAAATACACGTCTTTCCCCCACTCAAATATCAGTCTGTTCAGCTTCATAACATTATATTTGGATAGTTGTCAAGTTTACTAAATAGGGCAGTTATACAGCTGCCTGTGCCTAAATTTAAGCAAGGAATCATATTCTATACTGGTTTATGTGTGTATACCTTGAAGAACAAATATTAAGCTAGCTGTTAAGCCTGTATACTAATCACTGATCTCTGATTCTGTGTTATCTGTTGACATCATTGCTAAGTCTGTCTATAACTTCTCTGAGATTTTGGAAGGCCATGCCTGGTCATTAATGATAGTAATGTGTCTTCTCTCTGCTTTTTGTTCTTTCCCTTCAATTTTTCCAGACATCAAGGTCCCCAGTAACTCTTGCATTCACATTAAGTGCTCAAAATATCTAAGCATTGTCTGCTAATGAAATTTTAGGTTTTGTTTTTTTTTAAAGTTGAGCAGAAAATCAACTTTTGCATTCTCCTCTTTCATCTTCAAGAAAACAGTTTAAAATCTTTTTTGTCTCCAGTAGTTAAAAACATACTTGAAATAGTTGATGTTTGTTCTGGCAATGCTAATTCCAGTTCCTAATTTTAGACCAGCATTTCTCATACTACAATTTGCATATAAATTAGATAAATAGGATGACAGTACACAACCTTGGCAAATCCCTTTGCCAATTTTGAACCATTTAGGTTGATATATTCTGTTCTATTATCTCTGGTCAACATAAAAATTCTTCAAGAGGCAAGTAAGCTGGCGGAATACAACCCTGTTTTGTTACCAATTTGTGGTGGTATAGTCATATGTCTTTTTTGGAACTCCCTTGTCTTTTCCATTATCCATCAGAAGTTTATAGTGCGATTTTGACTTGGCTCTGCCTCCTTTGAATCCAGATTCCACACTGGACAATACATTTATTTAATTTATTTATGTCCAAGTCTGGATTGAAAAATCTTGAATACTAACATACGGATTTGGTATTTTGAGCAGACTTTAGTATTGTTCCTTAAAACACCACCTCTATTTTCAATAGGCAAATGCAATAACATTTGTAAATGTGTAAAAACATCAAAAAGTCTTAATCACTATAATCACAATTTATCAGGATAACAATGATGACAGTTAGGAAATAAGGATGCCAAATACAGATTACGTGGAAGATGCTTTCTCAATGACCTCTCTGAGTGCATTTTATTGCTGTATGGTTGTTTGGATGTTTATATCCTGCTTCTCTTCCACCCTGACCAGTTAGCTCTGAATTACCCTTTTGTTTTATTATTACTTTGGACAAGACAGCCTGAAAGAAATTGTTGAACTGCCAGGAGCAAAGGCTGTTGTAATTCATATACCCCAGCTACTGAGCATCTCTTTACCAATTACATTGATGGGCACTTCCCTTACGGATAATAGATGTTGCACTGAAAACTAATTATGAGTCACCATACTGGTCGTAAACATACTTAGTAGCAAGTAGTCAGACTGGGGAAACGGTTCTCTAACCTGGCCTACTTTGATGTACTGAAATGTAACATAACCACTTGGGAAATTTAGGAAAAATGGGGTTCCATTAAATAATTAAGAAGGTTAGTTTTAAAAGAGGTTTGATTATTTCCTGAATCTTGTAATTATTAGGTCATGCTGGCCTCAAATCATTCCTAGCCCTGATTCTCTGACAGTGTCGGTCAGAGAATTCTCAGTCTTACAGGCTAATCTCAGATCTATTCTTCCTCTAGATCAGTGGTTCTCAATCTGTGGGTCATGACCCCTTTGGGGGTTGAATGACCCTTTCACAGAGGTCACCTAAGACCATCAGAAAACAGATATTTCCAATGGTCTTAGGAACTGAGACACCGCTCCTCTATCCGTCTCCTTCCGCGCAGCTCCTGCCCTTCGTCTTTGGGCCTGCCCAGCCCAGCTCGTCTTGTCCAGTGCTGGCAGGAGTGGCACGGAAGGCAAGCCAGACTGGGGAATCCGGCCACCGCCGCCCGGCTGTCTGCCCATCTTCGCTACTCTCTGCCCCCCCTTGTGGTTGGCCAGTCCTGCACATGCGCAGTAGCACTGTATTAAAGGGTCACGGCATTAGGAAGGTTGAGAACCACTGTTCTAGATGATGACAAACCTATGGCATGCGTGCTGGAATAAGAGAGATGGCTCTGCGTGCAACTTCCAGCATGCGTGCCATAGGTTTGTCATCACACACATGCATGCTGGCCAGCTGATCTTCAAGCATGCATGCGCACCAGAAACTGGAACACCAGGTGGCTGGTGCACATGCATGCACTGGAAACTGGAAGCTTAGCTAGGGGAGCTGGTCTTCCAGTTTCTGGCACTCCTGAATGTGCCGGGGAGCTGCCCTTCTGGTTTCCGGTGTTCCTGCGTGCACTGGGGTGCTGCTCTTCCAGTTTCTGGGGCTCCCCTGTGCACATGCACACTCCCATTTCAGCCCTCTGTGCTGAAAAGGTTTGCCAACACTGCCCTAGGCCCTCCAAAACTCTCTCCAGAATCTTCTTCCTACTGCCATATAACTGGGAGGACATATAGTACTTGTTTCTTTCAAGAGCAGTTTCTCCACCCAACTATCATATTCATGGACCAAATTTCTTCCATAAAATTGTCACAACTAATTGGGCACAAGTAATTCGCCTAAGGTTCATTTTGATCCTTATGATCCTTTAATTCAGTTTTTAATGTTTCTCTAATGCCACTTTCCAGGCTATATTTGGTACATGCAATTTTGTTTAACACTTGAATGTTAAGTTTGTTCCGGATTGTTAGTCAAACATTAATGTGCATATCAAACACCCCCTGATCAAATAAAGCATAAACTTGCATAAAATTTGGGGTAGTAACAGTACACCTAAGATGTCATTGCTTTCCAAGTTTTATACAATTCTTAAAGTTTATTGAATGAGCGTTTTCAGTTTTAGGATGGATGGATGGATGGATGGATGGATGGATGCACAGATGATAGATTGATAGCACCCTCCCTCCTTCAGAAAACTAATACATATAAAGAAGGAAGCACAAGCCAAAGAATGAAGGAATAAACCTCTGGGACAAAAAGGAAATGAGTAGTAATACACATTTTCCTTTTGGCTACAAAACCATGGCCTCATCCTCAAAACTATCTGAGTACAGTGCATTATTTCAGTACTCGGTTAGAAGTGAATGTATAAATAATCAAATAAAAATGAACCAGCCATTTTCTTTTCTTTCAAAAAAATTTTTTTTTTTTTTGAAATCAGCCCAAAAGTCTGTTAGCTACTGAAAACATCAGGCAGAAGCGGTGAGGAGGTAGAAAACTCTTATTCGGAAGAATCACCATTAAATTCTATCTTGAAGGAAAACATAGCTTTTGACAATTTTCTTGGAACGTAAAGAAGCATATAATTTCTAATACACAATAAACGCACATTGACTAAATCTATGGAAAATGAACAGAACTAATGAAACTGTCTTGCAAATGCCTGGTGTTTTGGTTTTTTTTTAAACTAATCCTGTTTATTTTGGTTCTGGAAGTATCTTGGGTAAAAAGAGCTCCCGTTTGTGCCTTGTCAGCCTAAGGACCAAAAGTATTGTGCTGCTTTTCATTTTCTTGAAGGGAAGATTTTATAGCTGAAGTAGCTGAATTTCTGCACACACCAGGACAGAGCGGAGTCTTCTCTTCAAGGAAAGGAATTATTTAAGGAGGCATCTAATATGTTTCTTTCTTAACTGCCTCTTTTCTCTGAAATAGAGCAGCACAAATTCTTTTGTTTTCCTTTTCTGTAGCTGGAATTTAAATGGCAAAAAGAATCTACTATTAGATTAGATTACCAGGTAATGTATTACATCTACATATTAAATTACTACTTAAAATGTGGGAGATTGACTATCAATATATTTGTGTGTGTGTGTGTGTGTGTGTGTGTGTGTGTGTATTGTGTGTATGTGTGCATTAGAGAACAAATGTAAAATGTATTTGCAGAAAGTATATTGTATTTAATTTCATGAAGTTTAACTGATATACAGAAAACCAATTATTTTTACATTGGCATAGGACTAATAAAAAGCATTGGTCACAAAGTTTTGTGAAAAATGCTAACATCTTAGCAATTCCTTAACAATACTTTTAAGGCTGTGTTCATAGCTATGAATTTCAATGGTATGGGATAATCAATAAAAATAACATTGTGTTAAAAACCAACTTCTTTTTCCCAAATGCATTTGGAAAAATTCTCTTTTTACTGTTTGGAGAGTAGTCCATTACAATATGGATTTAATAGAGTAATTTGAGATGACAGGTTATTTGAATAAATTGATAATTTTCTCACAGAACAAACCGTAATCATAATGCAATTCCCTGGGAAAATAGACTATTCCTCTCATATGACATTTAGTGTGGGGTATATGCAATATGCAGAATATACTAGTGCAGTCCGGCTCTGCCAGATGTTACTTCCTTAATGCAGTCCAAGAGGAAGCAGCCTCTTGTTCAATGTATAACCACCCTTTATTGGCCCCCATCTCTCTTTCCTGAATTTAAAGACTGATTCAGTAGATCCAGGCAATGCTTTTCATGATCCAGAAATAGTAACTGCTATTGCCATGCTCATAGCTTTCATCAGGAGTATATGAAGGGCAGCATTTGTGGGGAACTTGTCCTTCTCATACCTTATATAGAAGGTAAGCCTTAGACTAAACACCATAAAAGGCACCTACCCTCTACTTTTTACGCTTTTAACTCCTTGAGGGAACAAACAAACATGCTTTTGTGGGAAATCATAAGCCAAGACAAAGTATATACAGCATGGCTTCTTGACTTCTTTCTACCTTCTTTACTAGCAAAGGACATAGGCTGTGTCTGTACTCTTCTGTGTAATGAAATATGTTGCAATTCTCTCTCTATTTCTCCCAAAGACTAATCAAAGTGGATGTAGCCTCTATGTGTGTATATTTCGCTCCCCTCATATTGTGCATGTATGGAGCCCATCCCACACAGGAAGACGTGGGAAGGGCTCCATATGAGCTTGTCTGGGTCACATGATTAAGGGGGAAGGGTGGAATAAGCAACATAACAGCTGATTGCCTAATTTCCTTTCTCATAGGGATAAATTAGAGGAAATTTTCTGAATTTATTTCTCTACTCCCACAGCCTGATCCAGCTTGATGATTTTGTTCTGTTCTGAATTTGGGGAATTATCCTGCTGATAGACAGATAGACAGAATCTCAAGTTCTTTTATGTAATTACTTTTCAACTTTTCCTTCTGTTGGTAAGAATAAAAACTACCAACTTTTGCCCACAAGAAAACTTTTGCTAGCCATTTTTAATATATTGCATAATTATAACTGCTTTACTTTAAAATGATGAACATAGTATTAACAGCATTATGTCATTTATAATTTGCAAAATGTGGCCTAAACTAAGAACCTTCTTTACAAAAAAAAATCCAATTGTTTATAAAATGAAGCCAAAGGATTTGTCTTTGTAGATGATGTGACATTCACAAATAAACTTGCAACACTATTTCATTTATTAATCTCATCAGAAGAGCAGGTCCCTGGCACACATGCACGGGAGCACCAGAAACCAGAAGCTCAGCTTCCCAGCGGGCATATGTGCACCAGCCACCTGGTCTTCTGGTTTCTAACACGCATGCGTGTGTGAAGACCAGCTGGCCACCGTGTGCATGCATGCTAGGGAGCTACTCTTCTGGTTTTTGGCACTCCCACACTCATGAAGACTAGCTGGTGGAACCCAAAAGAGCAATGGGAGATGGTTGGCATGCCTGGAGGGATGGCTCTGTGTGACACTTCCTGCATGCATGACATGGGTTTGCCATCACGGCCTTTGACACTCCACTTAATAAGGACCTTAATAAAAAATAATGTACTTTTCATTTTTAATTCTAATCTCTTTAATCTTTAAATGACCTTTTCCTTGTGTTTTATGCAGCAGTCCAGGGAACAATGCAAAAAGCTGTCCTAGTCTACTATCTTCTGCTTGTTTATTTGTTCGTTGCTCTTGCCCAGAATAAACCCAATGGAATGCCCGGAAGAGCAAGGCGAAGAATAATCTATAGAAGACTACGAAAGATTCCCTTAAGAAATGACAGTTTAAATAAGCAGTCACAAATTAGACCTCCAATCTCTAGGATTCCACTAATGAGCATCCCACTTACTAATATTGATGGAGATATTACTGGAGTATTTAACTCTCTTACCCAATTGGATGGTCAAGAATCCAATTATAATATTTTGCCAGGTAAGCAGGAAAAAGTTATTTTTTATATTTATAAATCATTCATGTAAAAAAAGAAAACTATTCCAAATAGATGAATTCTTCTCTATTAATCTTGGGTATCATGTATGATTTTCATTCGCTATAGAGAAATACCAGAAATCTACTAATGGATTCGGTGCTCTTCACTTAATACAGAAACAGATTTCATTATTTATTTTATGATCTCCCAACTCATATCGTGTTGATTCACAATATGAGATCTCAATAACCTAAACATTTAAACGTAAACAAGTATGATTTTTTTTATTTTTTTGGCATTTAAGTCAGAAGCACTGAGGCGGCTATGGGTTGAAAGGATTAGCTGGTGATATCAGCACTGACCTGGGGATGCCCATTGGATGCTCTTTTCATGCCCCTGGCAGGAGCTGGAATGAAGGATGGGAGCTCAACCCCCACGGCAGCTTTTGGGTCTCGAATTCAGGTTTGCTAGCCTCCTGCCCAGCGTTTCAACCATTCGAGCTACCATGCTCCACAAGTGTGATTAAATAAAAAAATACTAACATGCTAATTTGTAGGCCAAGCAATTTTTTACTAACAAAATATACAGTTAATTAATGCACATCTTGAAATACTGTAGAATATCATAAAAATCAGGTAATTTTTTTTCCAAAGCAGGTAACAGTGAACAAGTATTAGTAGTCTACAGAGTACATGGAATTGGACAAATCAGTGAGTCAGTATTATTTAGATGGTAAAAATTTAGAATTGAAGTTATCCTAATGAGTGAACAATTCATATAACTGGCATTTGCACTCTCAATAGATGTGCAAACTGATTTTGTGAATGTTCCAAAGCTAACTCATAATTTTAATGCTCTGAAACCATCCTGTCAACTATGTTGTCCCACTTGCCACGAAAGGAATCGAAAACATATTATTTCTATCAATTTCAGTTGATCTGGATCAAGACATTAGAAACAGACTGTTGTAAAAAATCACAGCTGAGTATTCAGAATGAAAGATTTGAATATTTATATTAGTGGTGTTTTCAGTTGAAAAGGCCTTATATAAATCAGAACATAATCAGGGCCTATGCAGCTTCCTATGATGAAATACTGAAATCTACAATATGTTAAGACACTCTATGCTAATATGATGCATTTCAAAGCTAAGACCAATATTACATTAGCAGCTATTTCAACTATAACCCTTAAAATGTGTGTTTCTCAGTACAGCCCATTGTACCATTCAAAACTCTTCTAGAAAGTTCCACAGCCCTCTGAAACACATCTGGGTGGTACTGGCGCACGGGGGTAAAAAATACACTTGATATTCCAATGTTATGCATTCTATTGCTAAAGATATACAATTATATAAAACTCTGTATCTATTTCTCCAAGATATTCAAAACTAAAATGTATGTGAGAGCAACAATTTGGCTTAGCCATGTACAATAAAAACATGGCACAAAAATATTGGGAATAAATAAGTATAGTTTCATTAATATAATATATGAACTTAAGTAAAAGTGAAATCATGGCTTTTACTGACTTCACTGTAGTAAACATTCATACTGTAATATGCAGCAGCAATCTTCTGAACATACTATTTAACATCTAATTCCAAACATTTATATACCAACTTTTATAATGCAATTGTATTATAAATTGGTAAGTATTTACTAGTAGTAGATGTCTGTGATTTATTTTGTTTTGATAATTCTAGACATTGTGCAGTATCATAGCTTGGTTGAGCAACATTTTCATGGCAGATAGTTATTTTAGAAAACATCAGAAACTAATCGATAAACCACACACACACACACACACACACTAAATCAATCATTCCTGTTTCAGGGTTCACACAATAAATTAAATAAATGATCTCAAAGTGGAATTACATAGCAAAGGTAGGTATATAAAGCACTTTACTTTTTAAATAAAAGGGCAAATAGAACACAAAAAAGTATAACTGCAGCCCACTTTTATAGTCTCCCTAAAGCTGTTCAGTTGGGAGCATTTATTTTCATATTGAAGGAAATATGCTGGCATATATACCATACTTTCTGTATGAAGTACTTTAGATCTCCCTCAGGAATCATCTGAAGTAAAATGTAGTTTCCTCATTTTCCCCTTGATTGTTTCTTTTTATCTGGAATTTTACCCAAAGGTGGAACTAAAACCACTAAACTCAAATAAGTTGGAGCTCAGTACTGAAACTACATCATATTTCTGAAGCTGAAAGCATTGAGGTATCTGCCAAGGATTTCATCTATAAGGTATTTTTAGTCTAGTATTTAGAGTGATAGCAAGTGAAGATCGCATTGGAAAATAACCTACCTATCTCTAGCTTTACAATCAAAAGTTCAGTTAAATATATTACATTTTATTAGGGTGGACATATATTTTAGAAGATGTTAAATACCTTTTACAAGATTTTTACATCTTCCTTTCCTAACTTGTTATATTCCAGGTATGGTACAATAAATACATAATAAAATACAATTACCACTGTAATCAGCATACCACATCCATTTGGTCAATGGGTGACCGAAAGATACTGAGTTGTGTTATCCTCTTTTATAAATTTGTTATGACAATTCTTTGAAATGACTTTAAATCTAGGTCAAATTGTTACATTATCAACTTCTCGTGTGAGATACTATTCCGTTGCATCACCACTGTCTGACAATAATAGATTGCCACACATATCAAAATTTAGATAAAGCTGGTAGTGAAAATCAGTACACTTTATAATTATTTTATATATTTGTATAATAAAACCTGCTTTTGGTTTTCATTTCTTAGGAAAAGAAGGACGATGCTTTGCTAATGGAATGATTATGTTTGATAAAGCTGTGTGGTCTCCTAAACACTGCGTTACATGCCTCTGTTCAAAAGGAAAGGTGTTCTGTGATGAAACCTCATGCAGTCCCCTGACATGTCACAAATCTACAAAACCTGAAGGGGAATGTTGCCCTGTGTGTCTGGACAGTGGTACAGTATACTAATTTCTTATATACATTAAGTGTTATATGCATATGACACACAGGGAGTCCTTGACGAAAACTTAGTGACTGTTTGAAGTTAGGTGTCAGCGTTCCAAGGAATTTTCCCCACATCCATTTAGCACTCAGAGACAAAGTTCATCCAAGTAAAAAGTTTTGTTTAGAGAAATCACGTTGGCACATCTGAGAAAACCCAAATCTAAAAATTCCAGGTTTTCCCTGCATAATTGAAAAACCAAAACCCATCCCCTGCCCTCCTTAGTCCATCACATGGTCCAATCACAGGTCACCAGAACTGGAGACTTTCCCACCAACTACTTCCATCGCAGGTACAGGGTGAATCAGACTCAGAAGAGGAATGTTGTTATGTTTAAACTACCACCACACTCTCAAATTCCCCCCTCCCTATTTCCCAGGCACAAATCTGTGGCAGCATGGAAGCTTCCAAGAAAAATGGCTTCTAAAGCTAACATTAGGATGATAGCAAAAAAAGTCTAGTTTTTGCATTTAGAACCAGTCCTTGAATTTACAATCATTACAGCATTCCTGTGATCACCTGATTTTCAGTCAGAACACTTTAAAATTATTATGTTTTGTAAATCTTGATTGTATTAACACATTACACCTGTTCAGAAAAATAAAAAATTTGGATTTTTTATAAGAATTTATACTACTACCCAATTTATAAATTTTCTTTGCATGAAATATTTATGAACAAGTGATTACAGCAACTAATGCTAATGAGACTAAAAATTAGGACTTTAATGTTTAATTAAATATCTATCACATATTCCCTCTACACCAGTGGTTCTCAACCTTCCTAATGCCGTGACCCTTTAATACAGCTCATGTTGTGGTGACCCCAAACCATAAAATTATTTTCACAAACACCTGTATTGTATTAAATTGAAATATGTGTTTTCCGATGGTCTTAGGCGACCCCTGTGAAAGGTTCATTTGACCCCCAAAGGGGTCCTGACCCACAGGTTGAGAACCACTGCTCTACACTCTCTCTCAAAAGTATAGATACTGTAAATACAAGTACATCCAATAAAATAAGTTTATTGGATACCCTTAAAACTACAGAAAATAACAAATTAGTCCAATTAAACTTCTAATATTTCTGATCTTGCATACAATATTGTTTGCATGCAATATTGATTTTGTATACACTTTTTAGCAATATTAACTATAGGTATAACTTCAAGTACATCTTTATTGAGACTTAGAATAAAAATGGCATTATAATCCTGTGTTAAATTAGCATTAACTCTCCCCCCCCCTTTATATTTAGTATTAACTACAATTTCTCAAGGTGACACAGCTGAAGTTTCCGGAGATTCTCCTGTGCCAACTAATCCAAGTGAACCAGTTTTGCATGATATGCAGACACAAGATCCAATGCAAAAGGAGGAAGGAACACTTGAAAAGAATATTCATATAAAAAATAAAGGAAAGATGAAAAAGAAGAGAATAAAAAGCCACAAACCAAGAAGAAAACATGAACATGTCAATGATCAAAGGGAAGAAGAAGTGGAAACCAGATCAGAGGAAGAGAAAAGAAGAGTTTATGAAGAAGAAGAGCTAAGAATTGAGAAAGAAATGAAAAAACAAGAGCAAGAACAAGAAAAGGAGCACGAGCAAGAGGAAAATGAACAAGAGGAGGAAGTAAGTGAAGAGGAGGAAGACATATTGCGTGGAGATGTGTTCAGAATGCCCCCGCACTTCCCAATTCCGGAACCTTCTACTGAAATTCCCCCTTTGCCAACTGGATGCTCTGTTTTAGAAAATACAGTAAGCTGTATTAACGCCAAACTCACACATATACCTATAATCAGAGATGAAGAGCTTACAAGCATAGAGCTTGACGGTGAGAATTTTTTAAAAAAAATACATTGAAAGTGTTTTAAAAGTGTTCTTCGTCCAAATGAAACCCAGAACTCAGTTCAAAGGCATTGTTATAATTATGACAATATCAACGCAGTAAGTTGCGAGGTACAGAAACTGAGGGATTGAAGACACCTGCCTTCAGGACCCTTTCAATCCCTCTGCTTCTGCACGTCACGGTTTCGGGCAATGGCGGCGAAAATGCAAGGGTGGGGGCCGGCGGGATGGTGGTGGTGGGCAGGGCAGGGCAATGGCAGTATTGACCTGAGCATAAGCCGAGAGTGACTTTTTCAGCACATTTTGGGTGCTGAAAAACTCGGCTTATACTCAAGTATATATGGTATATGTAGCAAGTTACTGCAAAGGCAAGTACTGGGAAAGATCTTGAGAAAGTAACCTCCTACTCATTCATCAGTTTTCTGGTGTTGCACTTCAACAGTCATGCTTTCTATAGCTGCAATTTCCTATTATTTATTTATTTATTTATTTATTTATTTATTTAATCGAATTTATATGCCGCCTCTCTCCCGAAGGACTCGGG